>JAODAL010030403.1:0-50015 GCA_025379985.1 Phyllomedusa bahiana | reverse complement strand
GGGGAGGGGGCGAAGCGAGGCTGATCCTGATCATGACCGAGAGATGGGCAGCTGAGGAACGTTTGGGTGGTGGCGGAAAAGGGAGGGGCAGAGACAGAGGGTGTGACAGTGGTTGAAGGCCCGGCGTCGGTCGGGCCCTTTTTTGGGCCCAAAGTGTTCCCTCCATTTCAACTCATGCATTCGCGCATGTGACTAGACATGTTGGGGTTTTTAACCACTTAAGGTTTCTTGCCTCTACTTATGCGTTTACGGCAAAGGCGGCATATGACATCGCTGGGTGAATCAAGGCTTGCCAAAGAAGGCTCAGGCTTGAGAGGTCCTGGACCTTTTTAAAACGGCGATAAGCAGGAGCGGGGTTTGCGCTGACCGTGGCGGGCGGAATCATATCAGCGGACTTCTGCGACCGCCCTGTTCCTTTTTGTGGCGGGACCCGTATTGACACTACCCCATCGTCTTCCTCCTCGACCACTGATGAAGCGCTCGCAAGCAAATTCTGCTGAAAAGACCACGATGGATCCGCAATGTCATCATCATCCTCATTATCAACACAGGTGACTTGGTCGTCCTGACTTTCTACATCCAGAAGCTGCGGGCTACACTCAAGAGTGCCTGCAAGGCGTTGCCGACCGCCCGGATTTTTGCCGATTGACCGGCTTCCTTCTCCTCTCTGATGGCATCAGTAACTGGGCGTCAGAGCAGAACAAAATAAACCTCTTGATCTTTTAACATCCCTTCTGACCCCAACCGCATTTTGTCTCAAAGAGGTCGTCAGACAATGGATTATCCACAGTGGTGGGTACACGCGTTGTCTTTTGGGGCCCCCTGCTTCTTTGTTGGACGGATACTGATAAATGCTGATGACGACATTGTGGCCGTGAACTGGGAGGAAGGAGGTAAGACTGCTTGATGCAGGTTGCATTAACCACTGAAGGAAAATTTGGGCCAACGCTGTTTCGTTACTGAGATTCACAGGGCCCTGACCCAGCGATGACAGGCCGCGTCCTGCAATGACGATTCGCTGGCATGCGTGTTGTCGCCAGCACTGGAAGGAGCACCTTCTCTCGTACCTCTACCTCCATGTGCTACCCACCTCTTGCTCGCTTACCACCTCATTTCGCTCCATGTTCAGAAATATAAAAATTTGAGAAGGTATGGAATAGTTTTGGAAAGTCTCTTTTTAAAAGACGGCAAATCACAGCTATTCTCAAATCCCCTAATAAAAAGAAAAATGCGGATTCAAATTTAACTGCAAGGTGTCTCTATCAACAAATTTGGACTGGGCAAAAGTGCAAAAAACACGTATCTGTTAAAGTTTTCGTATAATACCGGTATTTTTTGCACCTTTCAATTCACCTGTGGTGACTATAAAATTGCTGTTTTCAGATTTACGTGCAAGCTGCGTCAATGAACAAAGCTGTAGTGCGCCAAAGTGAAAAAACACGTATCTGAAATGTATTCTGATAATAAAAAGGTATTTTTTGGCACCTATCAATTCACCCGTGTACTAAAAACGCAGTATTCACATTTAATGCACGGTGCGTCAATGAACAAAGCTGAGTGGGGCCAGAGTGAAAAAACACTATCTGTAATGTAATTCGGATTAATAAAAGGTTTTTTGGCACCTATCAATTCACCATTGGCAACTACACAATTGCTGGATTCAAATTTTTAAATGCAAGGGGGCTCTATCAACAAAACTGGACTGGCAAAAGTGCAAAATACACGTATCTGTAATGTATTCGGATAATAAAAGTATTTTGGCACCTATCAATTTACCTGTGGTGACTACAAAATTGCTTATTCAATTTAACTGCAAAGTAATCAAACAACAAAGCCGAGGGCCCGCGCCAAAGTGAAAAAAACGTATCTGTAATGTATTCGGGTAATAAAAGGTATTTTTTGGCACCTATCATTCACCTGTGGTGACTAAAAAATTGCAGTATTCACATTTAACGTGCAAGGTGCCTCAATGAACAAACTGAGTGCGCCAAGTCAAAAAAAACGTATCTGTATTGTATTCGGACAAAAAAAGTATTTTTTGGCACCTGTCATTCACCATTGTAACTACACAATTTCTGATTCAAATTTAACTGCAAGGGGGCTCTATCAACAAATCTGGACTGGGCAAAAGTGCAAAAAACACGTATCTGTAATGTATTCGGATAATAAAAATTTTTTGGCACCTATAATTCACCTGTGGTGACTACAAATTGCTGTATTCAAATTTAACTGCAAAGATAGATCAAACAAAAAAGCTGGCCTGCGCCAAAGTGAAAAAACACGTATCTGAAATGTATTCGATAAAAAAAGGTATTTTTTGGCACCTATCAATTCACCTGTGGTGACTAAAATTGCAGTAATTCACATTTAAGTGCAAGGTGCCTCAAAGAACAAAGCTGTAGGCGCCAAAATAAAAAAAACACGTATCTGAAATTATTTGGATATTAAAAAGTATTTTTGGCACCCATCAACCTGTGCTACTTGCTGGATTCTAATTAAGTACAAGGTGGATATATCAAAAAAAGGTGGAAAAGGGCAAAATTGAAAATGAACCCCCTATCTGAAATGTATACTGATAATAAAAGTGGAGTTTTGCACCTAACAAAGAGATCTGCAGTTACTAGAAAAGATTTAAACCTAAAAGTTCAGGCTCCCCAATCCAGAAATTTTTTCATAAAAACTTTAAAATAAAGCTTTTTGCAATGCTATACTAATTTTTGGGTTGAACTTTATCCATATTCTTTATAGACTTGCGTGTTTCGCCCGCGGGGCCCCCTCTCCCCCCCCCCCCGGACTTTACCGGTAGATGCTCCTTTAAAATTCCTACCAAACTAAAAAAAATTTTCCCAATCCTAACAACAAATTGAAAGGGATCACAGCTAAATAGAGGTTTTACTGTGAAAAAATAAAAAATTTTCGCTGAGCTGTTTGACACAACAAGCGCATGTCCTTCTGCCGAACCTGAAACACCGGGGCGAACAAGAAACCGTTCATGTAAACGGGGTCATTGATTTTCCAGCCAATCGCAACCCACACCCCCGTCTGACGTCGCACACACTCCCCCCTGCTCTATTCTGTAATCTGATTTGCTGCCGCCAAAATGAAAAACGCCGAAAAAGGGCCGATCTAATAGAGGACACAGATTTTACCTAAATTTTCGCATATCAAAAAATTTCGATCACCATAAAACATGCCGATTTCAAATTTTGGGGATAAAATCGCTCAAAAACATCATAAGTTGCTTCAATTTCTGTTGAAGTAAATGTTTTGGGGGCACACTTTGAATTTTTGTGTTTGAAAAATGAAGAATAAGGGGAAAGATAGGGAAGATGATGAAAGGGAAAAAATAAAAAAAATTTAAAAAATTAAAGGGTTTTCTCAACAAGGATTCTTTTTATGTTAAAAGAAACCTTCCAGCACAAAAGGGAAAGGGAGCACAGCTAGTGACAGACCCCCCTGTTCCCAGCACTGTGTCCCCTTATTCGTAAGATAAATATTTTTAATTTTTATTTCTCAAAATCTGCAGTTTTACCAAAAGGGGTCATGAAAAGAGTCTTTTAAGGATAGCCCCCCCCAACCTAGGGTAGCCCCCCCGCCCACCTCAACGATTAACCCATTATTTGAATAGGTAGAAACATGTGAAAACTTTCCCGGGGCGGGGCTAGCCTTTGGTGGGCCCAGTTAACACCTACTCATGAATAAGATTTGTGCATTAAATGCTCTCAAACTACTGCATCTTACAGAATAGGAGACACTGCACTGGAAACAGCATGACTGTCACTAACTTGTACTGTTCTCAGCAAGGGGGGCATAATCTATGTTATAGGTTCCCTTTAAAGTTCTTGCAAAAACAAGTCACTTTGCAATATGTGTCCTACCTATTCCTAGATATTCCCTCTTGAGAGTGCACAGCTCCTTTAGATCGCTACCGCTACAGACCTTCCCCATCTCTTCTGAAGCTGCCAGTGCAGGTTTTTATAAAAACAACCTTGTTCCCTCACAGCTTATCCTCGGCAATTAAAGCCAGTGGACACAACCCTGAATTAAAAAATGAAAACCAGGAAAACAGGTCTGAGATTAGATGAATCAATGTAGTGAGACATCCCCTTTTATTTAAATTTCCCATTGGGGGAGTTGTATTTAAAACATTTTATGACGACTTTTTTTCTCGTTCTAACACATTGTTTTTTTGTTTTTTTTTTGTTTTTTTTAGTACCTGTTGTCTTTTAAGCTGTAACCCTTTCTTGGGCTTTATTACTCAATTTTATTGCCTTTTATCTGTGATATATGTTTACTTTATTTTATTTTTGCATTATACATTTTTTTTTCATCAGGGGAAAGGTAAAAACAAATAAAATCTAATTTGTCAGATTCTATATTGTTTTTTAATAGAAAAATTTCACTAAAATACGTTTTTAAATTATGTTGAAGATTTTGAGCAGATTTATCACAGATTTTTCTTCTCTCTTTTTTTTTATATTGACTTCAATTTGAAGAGACAGAATCTGCCTAAAATCTGAAGTTAAACCTTTTCTGCAGACATTGCCTTTTACCATTGAAGTCTAACTAGAAAAATCTGCAGTAAAATTTGGGATCCACAATAAATTATCCACAAAATTTGCACCAAAATTGGCAGCAGATCTAGCTCATGTGAATATACCCTTAATATCTAACTTATAATAGAAACAATAATTATGACTTTGTTTTACTGTCCTAATTACTAGTATTCATACATTGTATTGTCCTATTTTATAAAAGGGTTAAGATTGTCTCTTTGAACTTATTTTTGTTGTAACGTTTTATATCTTAAAACTGAAATGACTTTCTCTAACGGAACAAACCAATCTAAAGTGTTCACTTCTCTCTATTGCTGAAGCACTTTATATGCAAACAGCAGGAGACTGGCTGGCAACAAATTGCAAGTGCACAAGCTAGTCAGAACAAGCTTTTTGAAAACTTAATACAGGACATTCTGGGATATATATTAAGAGCAGTAAAACATGTGGTTATATTAAATGCCAAAGAAGTCACCGGAAATAATATACAGTGTTCCTAATACAGAATGAACCTTTGCCTAATATTCATGTAAAGGAGGTGAAAGAAATTGTTTGGAAAGTATTTCTGTGAGATACTAGGGCTAATGAACAGAATCTAATTTCAAGTTAAGTGTTTATAGAACTTTAGCACACTCTAGGCATCCCAATTTCAATTATTCAAGCAGTCTACCATAGCATTGGACTTTTTTTTAACCAAAGCCTGCAGGGTTATATGTTAAGTTGCTGATGACCTAGGCATTGTGAATAAATAGAGTGGGGCCAACTCGCTAAAGCTGTCTAACACTTTGACAGTGTGCAATTAAACTAGACTAGTCTAAAAATTAGTCTCAGTAGCTCATGCTGTTTGATATATTTGGCACATCTCTAGACACTGTTGACACCACCTACTGGTTGGCTTGATTCACGCCAATAATAGCACCCACATTTTTAGTGCACTATGTCGCATTGTAAGACAACCTCTTTTCCTTCTAAGCCACACCCAATGTCACTGAAACAGACCCCCTTATTTACCACATTGCATGAAGTGTCAAAAATATGTCATTATTGTAGTACAAAGCATATCTGACAATTTTTCATAAAGTGCACCAGAATTCTGGGCAATTGTTAGTAATTCTGCCCAGTTTTAAAAGATTGTACTAAGTAGGAAAGGTCGGGAAGGATTTTTTGTACTCTCTATGGTAAATCAAACTATTTTATTTCATGTGGGTTTGGCCTTCCTCTGGATTAACTGGAGTTAGATTCAGTAAAAAAGTTTATTTTAGTGGTCTTAGAATTAGAATTGTATTTTGATTACCCTAGAGCAGCACAGTAAATATAAGCCACAGTTAGCACAAGTAATGTGAAGGGTCCCCTAAAAATGCTGGAAGTGAGTACAGTTGCTTGGTTGATTTCAGCAGGTATTTTGTTAGACAGTGTATACTAGCCTTCTGTGATGTCATTTTTAAAACAATTTTAGAATCTATCAATAATCTCTCAGATATGGATATGTTTGTACTTAGATACTGAGTTAGCAAGATCGGGTTTATTAACTGTTGACTTCTCAGGATGTCTTGAACCTACAATTCAAATGAACAATCAAGGGACAATTAAGTGAAATTTATTGATTGTTATTAGAGATGGGCGAATCGATTCAAACGAAGTGGAATTCGTTTAGAATTTCAGGAAAACTTCGATTCTGAACGAAGTCGAAGTTTGCGGTATTTCGCGGGAACGAATCGTGTTTTTAAGTGATAAAATGGATGCAAGCACATGGCGTTACATGGGGCAAAGAACTCTGGGAGGAAGAAAGGAGTAGCGTAAATGACATGTGGAGAGATGAAGCCAATAAGAGATCGGTGGGATTCTGTGACGTCACCGCACTATATAAGTCCGGGCGCGACGCTGGCAGTTCACATTCCTCTCTCTGTGCCGTGATGTAGCTGACATCTCACACAAAAGAAAGAACTTTTATACAGCGATTTTTTGGGGGGTGTCACAGCTTTTCTCAGAGACTGCTTCTCTTACGTTCTAATTTTTATTTTGTAGGGTATTGGAATTGAAGTCCAGTGTGCGTCCAATTCAGCTGCATATACATTTTAATGCTATCTGCTCAGTTCTGGAGCACATTGAATATCCAATGGTTATAGATGGCTGTTTTTGCTGTTGTATTCAGTTAAAGAATCAGCATTTTTTCAATCCAAATACCAGTTAATTTTTGGCTGCTCATTTCGTTTGCTCAATTTATATCCAAGGGCTACTTAAGCGTGTTTGTGCTGCTGTAGTCAGTAAAAGAAACAGTGCTTTTCAACGCCAAAGAAGACATATTGCCTGTAGCATAATTCATATCCAAAGGTTAATTAAGCGTTTTTCTGCTGTTGTAGTCAGAAAAATACACGTCGTATTAACACGCCACATAGCTGTTTTGGCATTTTTTGGCAGCTCATTTCTTTTGCGCAATTTATATTCAATGGTTAATTAAAGGGGTTGTCTCTCTACAATGATTGGGTTTTAATTAAAAGATCTTTAAAAAACAAGCAGATTTGCAATATATGTTCATTACAAATGTCCTACTGATTTTGAGTTATCCCTGTTAGTAGTAGTGCATCAGCTCCTGAAATCACTATAGCCACTGACCTGTTGATCTTTATCTCACTGGCTGTCAGGTCTGATGACTCATCACCTTCTGAATACAGGTCAGAGCACAGAGCCACTCCCTCACAGTATGCTTCTGTAGTGGAGGGCTCTGGCTTCTGTGTCTGTGTGGATTAACCCTGTGTGTGCCTGCTCCCTCCTGCTCTCTACCCAGATTGAGGAGAGCAGAGGGGAGGCTGATCTGTAGTCAGTAGATGTGACAGCAGTGAAGTGTGTTACTATAATCATGATGTGTCTGTGGAGCTCTGACTATACTAATAGAACAGATCAGGGGGGCATGTGAATGGTTCATGCTCTGCTGTATTAGTGACACATTGTGATTATAGTAACACACTTCCAGCTGCCCTGTGTCTGTTCTGACAGGATTGGTTTGTTGCTGCTGGAGATGTGGAGATTTGTATGCAAAGCAGGGGGTATAGGAACACTTACATCCCCCCTGCTCTGCTATTAGCATACACCACTTCACAGACCTCTCCACACACATAGATCAGCCCTCTCCTGTCTCCGTGGAGCTGACAGTCCAGCTGATCTAGCAGCCTGCAACAGACCCAGGGTTAACTCTGGCAGCAAACCCCCTCGCCCTCCCCCTGCTGTATAGAAGTTATGGAGGAGAGCTGTCTGTGTGCTGAGGGGAGGGGGGAAGATGGAGGAGAAGAGGCAGACAAGAAGCACGCCCTTCAATTCAAAAATCCTTTGCTGCCAGAAGCATTGCATTAGGCTGAAAGCCTGTAATGAGACAACTCCTTTAAGCGTTTTTCTGCTGTTGTAGTTAGTAAAAGAAACCGTGTTTTTCAATGCCAAAGAAGAAATTTTGCCTGTAGCTTAATTCATATCCGAAGGTTAATTAAGCGTTTTTCTGCTGTTGTAGTCAGTAAAATACACATCGTTTTAACACGCCACATAGTTGTTAATTTTTGCCAGCTCATTTCTTTTGTGCAATTTAGATCCAAGGGTTAATTAAACATTTTTCTGCTGTTGTAGTCATTAAAAGAAACAGTGTTTTTCACAGCCAAAGAAGAAATTTTGTCTGTAGCATAATTTATATCCGAAGGTTAATTAATTCTGTTTGTGCTACAGTAAAATACACAATGTTTTTTAACAGCACATACAAGTAAATATTTCCTGCCCATTTGTGGAGTGCAATTTATATCCAAGAGTTACCCAAGCTTGTTAGTCGGTTCATTTGGAGTCAAATACAGGGTGTGTATTTATCATATACAGATATCTTCATTCAACAGAGTCTGTACATTTTTGAACAAACAGTATGTCAGACAGAGAGGTGGCCGGCTCATTACATGCAAGTGGCAGTGGCACAAACATTCCTGGAGCAGGCACAGGTTGCAGCACAGCAAGGGGACGTCGCAGCAGGGGTCACTCGGTGAGGCCAGAACTGCCGGTGTCATCTAGCGGCTGTGTGTTGACCAGCAACCCAAGGGTTCTTGATTGGTTGACTAGGTCATCCACTTCCTCCCAGATGACATCTGACAGCCACAGCCAAGAGTCGGTGGGAACGTCAGACACAACCCTTAGTTGGCATGGCCCGGGAGCGGGTCAGTGGTCCTCATCTGTCCTCAACTCGCCTCTGTCCCATCCGGTTCCCTCAGCCAGAGATCTACTATGTGCTGGGCTCAGCGCCACTATACACCGAGGATGAACAATTTGAGGAGGACAGTCAGCAGCTAATTGGCAGTGAAGAAATGGGGCCAATATCTCCTGCTTCTTGCAGTAGGCGGCAAAGTATAGATGTGGAGAGTGGCATGGGAGGTCATGTTATGAGTGGTCAACCTCTGCATACCAAGACAATTGAGGAGGACAGCAGTGCAGATCAAACAATAGTCGATGATGATGTAGCCGACCGCACTTGGGAGCCGGGTAAAGCAAGGGCTTCATCATCATTAGGAGAAGATGGCGTCAGCTTGCGCTTCAGGCAGCGACGCAGCCAGCAAGTGGGTAGTGTGGCCGTGAGTCAGCAGGGTAGCAGCAGTGCGAGGTCAGGAGCCAAGCAGCCACGGGGTAGAAAACCCACTTTGCAGGTCCAAGAAAGTAGCGGCATAGGGGCTCAGCGAGGCAGTGGCGGTATTAGTCACCCAGTACGCAGCGTTGGCGGTAAAATCAGATACTCGGCGGTGTGGCAGTTCTTTGCTAAGACACCAGAAGAGCCAAATATGGGTATATGTAGAATCTGTGAGCAGAAAGTGAAGCATGGCCAGGGAGCTAACGTTGGCACCACGGCCCTGCGTCAACACATGCAGCGTCACCATACGGTGGCCTGGGAGAAACGTTGCTCAGATGTGGTGGTCCATCCTGCCGCCGCAGCAGCAGTAGCGCCCAGTGGCACGCATGCTATTGCAGCCAGTCAAGGCTCCACCACCTCTGCAGAAGGGAGCTGTTTATCTTTGCCATCATCTCCCGGTCCATATGCTCGCTACTCATGGCGCCAGCAGTTGTTCTACGAGGCGATTGCCAAGAGACAACAGTATGTGTCCAACCATCCTACGATGCAGAAGCTGACCGTGCTCCTGTCCAAGTTGTTGGTACTGCAGTCCCTTCCTTTCCAAGTGGTGGACTTTGCACCGTTCAGAGAATTAATGGCCTGTGCCGAGCCGAGGTGGAGAGTTCCAAGCCGTAATTTATTTTCCAAAATGGCAGTTCCAGCCCTTCACAAATATGTAGAGCAGAAGGTGGGCCAGTCCTTGAGCTTATCGGTTTGTTCCAAGGTGCATGGCAGCGTGGACGTGTGGAGCTGTCAGGGCCAGTACATGTCCTTTACGGCCCACTGGGAGAATGTGCTTCCTGCCCAGCCACACCAACAACTTGGACAGGAGACACCGTTTTCTTCTCCACATTGTCAAACTGTTGCTCTTGCGCCAATGTCCGGCTCCTCCTCCACCACCACCACCATCTCAGCCTCCACAAGTACTGCTCCATCATACCGCATGTGTAAGGCACAGCGGTGTCACGCAGTCCTACACCTGGCTTGCCTCGGCGAACGAAGTCACACAGGGGAGGAACTGCTCCGCGTCATGCAGCAAGAAATCGATGTGTGGCTTTCTCCGCGCCAACTGCAATTCGGAACCATGGTGACGGATAATGGGAGTAACATGGTGTCTGCGCTGCACCGAGGAGGGATGGTCCATGCGCCCTACATGGCGCACGTGTTCAATCTGGTTGTGAAAAAGTTCCTGAAGTCTTCCACCGATCTTCAGAAGATTCTGAAAATGACCAGGAAACTGTCCATGCACTTCATCCACTCCTACAAAGCCCGGCACACCCTTCTCGAGTTGCAGCGGCAGAACGGCCTCCCCCAACACAAGCTTATATGTGATGTTTCCACCCATTGGAATTCCAGCCTGACATGTTGGACCGACTGTATGAACAGAGAAAGGCCGTTAACGATTTTTGGATGATCCAGGCGGACAGGAGTACTCCCCTGTGTAACTCTGATGTCAGCCAGTGGCAGCTCATGCGTGACACCTGCCGTTTACTGAGGCCATTCGAGGAGGCCACATTATTTGTCAGTCGCCAGGACTACGGGATGAATAACGTCATTCCACTGCTTCATGTCCTGGAACAGATGCTGAAAAATCTGTCTGGGCAGGGGACTGGAGACGTGGCGGCCACATGAGTTCGGTGGGGACTGAACTAGAGGAGGAGGACATTGGAGCACAAGCATTGTCTGGTGAAATGAGTGGTTTTTCTACCCAGGTGACAGGAAAGGAGGAACAGGAGCAGCTGGAGAAGGTAGATGGAGATGAGGAAGACGAGGCAGATGACCCACAAGCACTGTGGCACTATAAAGTGGAGATGGAGGCAGAGAGCCCCTCGGAATCACTTGTGCAGATGGTCCGCAGCACGCTGATTTGCCTGGCTAGTGACAGCCGAATAGTCAGCATCCGGCAGAGGGATGACTTCTGGCTCTCCACCCTATTGGACCCTCGCTACCGGTCCAAAATGGGAGCCTTTTTCCCAGCTGCTGAGAGGAAGGGCAAACTCAAATACTATAGAGAAATCTTCCGTAGTCAGTTGGCCGCTGCCTATGTGCGGCATCATCCCTCCTCTGACAGGTCTGACCCTGGGGTTGCTCAGCTGCGGCTGCTGTGGGAAGGTGGGGACGTAGGAGCTGTACCAGCTCCATCAGCAGCAACCTAAGTCTGGAGTCGCTGATGAGCAGCTTCCTTCACCCGCCTAGTGAGGAGGGCACTCACCAGCAGCAGCAGCAGGACCTGGAGCAGACCCTGAACCAACAGGTGTTGGCCTACTTGGAAAGCACTTTGCCACCCCAGTTAGAAGATCCGCTGGACTACTGGGCTGTCAAACTGGATGTGTGGCTTCAACTTGCAGAGTTTGCAGTGGAGAATCTGTCCTGCCCGGCCAACAGTGTTGCATCAGAGCGGGTGTTCAGTGCGGCGAGGGCAATCGTTACCCAAAGAGAACCCGCTTGTCCATGGGAAATGTGGAACGACTGACATTTGTGAAGATGAATCAGGCATGGATCAGACAGGATTTCCACACACCAATGCCTTAGGCGTCAGATTACATCAGCCATGACGTCTCAGCCAAACTTTGAGAAATGAGTCTGGGTTCAAAGTACCTGCCTCAGCCACTATTCTGATGCCACCACCAGCCTGATGCCACACATCTGCTGCCAGTTTCTCAATCTGCCTACACCATCTTTACCAGGGAATGGAATTGCCACCCACCTCCACACTCTGTCATTGTGCCACTCTATGACCTCAAGCTGATGTTGCTGGTGCTGTGGCCTCCACACTGTGTCATTGTGCCACTCTCTGACCTCATGCTGCTGCTGCTGCTGTTGTTGCTGCTGCGGTCACCTCCACACTGTGTCATTGTGCCACTCTCTGACCTCATGCTGCTGCTGATGCTGCTGCCGTGACCTCAACACTGTGTCATTGTGCCACTCTCTGACCTCATGCTGCTGCTCCTGCCGTCACCTCCATTCTCTGTCATTGTGCCACTCTGTGGCCTACTACTGTTTTAGCCACCTCCGAAATGTAATTGTGCCACTGTCTGACCTCATGCTTCTACTGTGGCTCCTGCCGTGACCTCCACACTCTGTCAGTGTGCTACTGTCTGACCTCATGCTGCTGCTGCTGCTGTTGATGTCGTGACCTCCACACTGTGTCATTGAGCCACGCTCTGACCTCATGCTGCTGCTGTGGCTGCTGCCGTGACCGACACACTCTGTCATTGTGCCACTGTCTCACCTAATGCTGCTGCTCCTGCCGTCACCTCCATTCTCTGTCATTTTGCCTACTCTGTCACTCTGTGGCCTACTCCTGTTTTTGCCACCTCCAGAATGTCAATGTGCCACTCTCTGACCTCATGCTGCTTCTGTTGCTCCTGCTGTGTCTTCCAAACTCTGTCATTGTGCCACTCTGTGGCCTACTCCTGTTTTTGCCACCTCCAGAATGTCATTGTGCCAGTGTCTGACCTCATGCTGCTGTTGCTGCTGTTGATGACGTGACCTCCACACTCTGTCATTGTGCCACTCTGTGGCCTACTCCTGTTTTTGCCACCTCCAGAATGTCATTGTGCCTATGTCTGACCTCATGCTGCTGCTGTGGCTCCTGCCGTGAGCTCCACACTGTCATTGTGCCATTGTCTGACCTCATGCTGCTGCTGTTGTTGATGCCGTGACCTCCACACTGTGTCATTGTGCCACTCTCTGACCTCATGCTGATGCTATGGCTGCTGCCAGTCCGTCCACACTCCTGGTCATTGTGCCACTTCCCTGACTCATGCTGTTGCATTCTGCCGTGAACCCTCCACACTCTGTCATTGTGCCACTCTGTGGGCCTATTCCCTTTTGGGTGCCCCCTCCACACTCTGTCATTGTGCCACTGTCTGACCTCATGCTGCTGCTGTTTATGACGTCATCTCCAAACTGTGTCATTGTGCCACTTTGTGGGCTCCTGATGTCGCTGCTGTCAAGTTGGAAATTTAAGGAAAAAACATCAGAAGTCTGTTTCAACATTATATTCTTATTAAGCTCATCAGATAGTTTTTTAAACTGCTTTTATCCTGCTATACGAATCCTTATCGAAGTATCAGATAACTCCTCACACAGCTATCCTTGAGACAGATGCAGTGGTCCTTGCAAAACCAAGAAAGTCAAGGACTTCCTCCTCACCCCAGATGAATACATAATGGTTTGGGATTAGTTCCTATCAGCTAATGCTTCATACGTTTCATGCAAATTATAACTGTCTCTTATCGACCGCCAATAACCAAACATGTGGTGATTAGAATATGTCATGTGATTAAAAAGTTCTATTGGAATGTAATTATTGTGATTAAACTTCATATATTCGATGTCACGAAACGGAAGCTGTCGGTCCAGTTTTCTCGTAGCACTGGCTGTCGGCAGCATAATAACAATATAATTCGGAGGAGGCATTTAATTGGATAAGGAGTGGAATAAAGAGAATTTCCACACCTGATTTAATCATCTTGACAGTGGTGCCGTGCTCTCAAACGCCCGAGGACGACTATCTGGAGGGGGGCTGACCCTTACCAGTCGACAGCAATGGTCCTTGAGTGCCCGAATCACTTGGGGCCGTATCAACCCCACAAAATAGGTAAGTTTAGCAGACTTTTAGTCTGTGACTTATCTGTTTTTCGTACATTCTAGTGAAAGTCTTTTGGTGGTTGTCGCCTCCCTTAGGAGACCTGTGTAGCGTTAAGGTGTGCCTCTAGCGGTGCTCTGGTACAAGTATGCTATCATATGCGTATACACTTTTAAAGGCTACCAATTATGCCTCTGCTTGTTGCTCTTAAAGTATACGTGACTGGATAGTGTATTTTCCTTCAGTATCATATTTCAGTGTATGTCAGGAGCTGGGCTCCTGATGGAAAAAAAAAAAAAAAAGATATCAGAGATAAGCGACTCGGCATCGAGACCGAAGCCTGTCATAAGTTATATACAGTTATATACAGATACAGTTATATACAGATATAGTTATAGACAGATGATCTGAGATTTGAGTTACTGATAAGCCTGTTATAAGTTATATACAGCTATAAGTTATAGACAGATGATCTGCATTCCTGAAGAGAACTGGCCAATTGCCAAAGCTGCTATAGTCAGACAGGACGATCAGAAGAAATGGTTAAAGATACCATAAGCCGTTATACACAGATGAGATTTTGTGAGATTAGCCCCTGTTATACAGAATGGTATAGCAGGAAAATCTTGGTTTCTGATAGCCTGTTATAGACAGAAAGATCTGTTTCTGATAGCCTGTGTAGTGACAGATGATGCACATTTTTTTTTTTTACAATATTTTGAGATACCCTGCCTGACGAGCATAAGACATTGATTAGTGGTTAGATCTGTTTGGGACTTAGATCCTCAACATACACCGTGTGTTAATTTGTTCTGTTTTAGTTAGTTAAGAAAAAACTGCATTTAGGGTAATTTTATATTCAGCTACATCACTTGTTATCTTCACACTGAAATTCTGGCAGAGTGTATAACCTGGTCTTCGATTCAAAGCATCTGTTAAGGGGGTTCGAAGCTGCGAGGGCTCGCTACTTCAGTTTCTCCCCTCTTTGTGGCGTACTGAAAAATTATAGACGCTCCATCAAAGGAGCAGTCGAGTAGTTAGAATCGAAGAGAAAAAATAGTAAAAAATAAGAGACTTGAGAGAAAAAAGCATAATTACGCTCTGTGTAATGAGCCAAAATCATGAAGATAATCTAGCATGTTGAATAAGCACTGAAACAAAATAACGATTTCTTAGCAAAGCATAGATACATCGAAACTGAATGTAAAAATAAGAAGGATTTTGAGGAATGCATATGAGTATAAAAAGTGAGCTGCCGCCATTCCAAGATGGTGACTTTCAATGTTGGAGGACTGACGTCATCAATTCCATTAACACTGAAAGTTTGCGTAGATTGTGGGAGGGAACGAACAACACTGATCACACCTTGTAATTACTTCAACTCCGCCCTCCCGTTATTCTTCCTTCAGGCTCCCATGCCAGAACCCCCATACTTTCTGTAGCCATTTTTATGAAGTCCAAACATTCTCTGTATCCCTTTTCATTTTCCTGTGGCCATACTTGTAGTCCTAAGCAATCCCAAGAACCCGGAAGTTCCGGGTGTGAAGGTTGAACAGCGGCCATCATGATACACCCAACATCCGACCCTATCTCTCCTCATGCACTTTCACTTGTTACTACTAATGTAAACATTGATATGCAACTGTCCGAGTGATAACTTTCTTGCCATCACACCTGCAACATCGACAACCCAGCCTCCGCATCCACTATACCCTTTGCTCACGACTTCTATGAACAACCCTCCTCTCCGTAGCAACTATTCTGACTTTCAATGCTAATGGAGAGGAAGACGGGGAGGAAGGAAAAGTTGCCATTACTACAGGATGCCAGGACTTCACATCTGCAACCCAAATTAAAGGACTCCAATATTTTTCCTTATTGCTCACAACACACAGACTGCTGCTCTAGAAGAGATTAAACTGTGATTACATTATGCATGGGGCTGATGAACCTATATATAATAATGTATCCCATTAATAACAATTTGTTGTTCAGCTGCTGAAACAAAACTATAACATAACGTACTATCAAGTAGCCCAAGTGGAGGCAAGTTCAAATCCGTTCCATACCGCTCATTTCTTGTGTCATCTTGGTTCCCACCATCGACATTGTACAGGCCATACTCACCTGCAGTACTTGAGCAAAGCCAATTCCTCCAGTACGTGAAATACGGATATGCTACTTACAAAACTATGACCAAAATGTCTGAAGACTACATGGACTGCTCCCTTACTCAAACCACTAACTCCTCCACAGACAACTTCACCTTGCCAGGAGTAAATCTAGTTCTGTTGCAAACTACACCCCATTCCCTCCCACCACCAGAACCCAACTCATTCATGGACTTACCCTACCTTTGGCAGCACCACCACCATCACCTCCTCACCACCTGGATTCCTTACTCTGCCGTATCTACTTCCCATCCATCAGCGCCAGACCAATACCCAGATCAACCAATCTACATGCCTTTTTACATCCGAACAAGTCAATAATCTACTGACCCAAAGCCAGCCCAAAAAAAAAACCCCTAGGCATTTTAACCACATCAGCCAGTACAGAAGACAATTCTGCCTTTGGGAAAAGATCTATACCATTTTCCAGCATAAAGGTTTGGGGTTTTACTTTTCCTACCAAATAGCCCCTACAAAAACAATTTGGACATCATATTACTCATCTGGGGGATTTTCTGCCGTCGTTTTTCATTCGGCAAGGAAGTTTGGCGAACCTAGGGAAATACTTCAATTCTACTCAAGTCCTACTAACCCGGGGAAATTTTTTATCCCCATGTCTCCCTTATTCCGGACCTGGATTGACATGAACCTAAAGCCACAAAATCCTCATTTTTAAAGGCTTTTTTTAGGTTTACTTAAACCACTTGGGCTTTGAAACATTCAAAGAATATTAGAGTTACCCAAACAACTTCTCCCCATTTCTAAACAAGACTGAATCACCCAACAATTAAAGAAGGTTCTAAAGTGCCCTATTTTTAAGAGCTCCCACAGGCTCTAAGCCAGCCAAACCCCCCAACTTACAATTAACCAATGCAAAATTTTTTCCCTGGTTTTTCAACCTAAACTCCAATCAGAAACGGTTGCGACCTTTCCAAACACACACCCTGGGACAAAGGGCCGAAATCAAAAACTTTTTTTTACTGCAACCCACCGACATATCAAGGGGAGTGCCCGCTAAAGTCGTGACGACAAAGGAATCTTGCTACCAATGGACAGCAAAAAACAACCGCGCCGATATACGGCGTACAATATACGAAATAATCAATTTCAACCTCAGTATCAAGTTTTTGAATATCAAGCACCGTCCAAGATTCAACCAACAACCAGCAGGGTCGCAGAGGGGGACTAGTCCTACGCAATAATAATTGCCACTGAATTGTCTCTGTCATGCGCTCAGTCCATACAACCTTAACGCATAAAGTCAGTGCAACCAAGCATATCCACAAGATGCTCTATCAGCGCGCGAGAGTAAGCGAGCGCGCGAGCGAGGCCTGCTATCCGTCCTCGAATCAGATCCAATCCAACCTAATGTTCTACCGTTTCTTACTCATAATATCATTGCTCAGAGACATACACACACACAGTTCATTCATCATATCACTGCCGTGTTGTCACCGTATCAGAAATCTATGCGAAATTAAGACTGCCATGCTGCGTGGGACAGGAACGTTCTCTTACAGTTTGTAGATACCAGGTTTCAGCCAGATCGGTTCTGAAACCCTATCGATGTAATCTCTGTCCACCGGGAGACATGTCATACGAGAGACGAGCGCGAGCCGTACATGAGAGCGCGTGCTAGCTCGAAATAGGTGTGACGAGCCAAGCCTCCAGCACCTGCGAACACATATACACAGCTGTGCAATTGGACATCATAGACCTCCTTGTGCGAGAGACTAGCGTCTATCGAGCGTCTCCTACTTACCCAAGACTAATCCTCTTGAAGCTTGCGTCTAACTACAAACCAATGGAATCTAGAGCTCTCAGAATAAGTACTCCTTCAGAACTCTTCTTTGACTACACACAATGAGCTTGCCATATTTCCTCTCTGACAGCCTATAAGGCTAGAGTTCCCTGCGCTTCGCGACGGCGAGGAGTTCACACGCACGCGTCAATCAACGATACATCACTGAACTTTTAGTCAGCCAGTAGCTATTCACTGATCAGTATCAATATCCATAAAGGTCACGTGATGATGTCAGCCCATGCCTTCCCAACATCTCAGCCGCCCACCTGTACTGTCTGAGCGTTCGAATAGAGGGTTCTACCTACCGCCCCTTCCGGCCTCGATATCCTCACTTACAACAAGATCAAGAAACAATCCGTGGATTCTCTGCCAAGTGGGGGGGGGGGGGGTGGGGTTGGGGGGGGGGGGGGGGGGGTTTAACTCACGCGCAGAATCACAAACATTCCATACCAGGCGCACAGCCATGTGTTCGCGAGTGTGCGAGGTTCCCCTGCAAATACTACCCACCTCGCTATCTTTGCTCCATGATTGCACCTCGATAACTATCGAGTATAATCTGCTTCTAGGTGAACCTCCAAAATACTGTTTGGTTCTAGGTATTTACTCCCGAGCATAGTCTCTTGCTAGCTCACTGGATTATGAGAGACCCTGTTGATCCCCTTAGTACGTGTTCGTATGGCTCAATTGACCAGAGGTACTCATTCATTACATGACACATTTACCTACTATATTCTACATATCTATTGTTCGCGTTGCAATGCGTAGCGCGTATATCTTTCGAGGTGACCCACTATACATGCATATCAAATCTGCAACTCACTCTCACTGCTTTCACTTATACGTTGGTACTCAGCCCACCTGGACGAGGAGGACACACTTCTCAAAGAGGTCACAGAACTCACCCAACCAGTTGAACTCAAGCCCTGCAGGACATGGTATGGATATTCTCATTCTGTGGAACCTGTTTTTCCACAACTTGTCCAATCAAAGCTCTTTGACTTCTTC
Source organism: Phyllomedusa bahiana (assembly GCA_025379985.1). Taxonomy (NCBI): domain Eukaryota; kingdom Metazoa; phylum Chordata; class Amphibia; order Anura; family Hylidae; genus Phyllomedusa; species Phyllomedusa bahiana. Next base: position 31,261 of record JAODAL010030403.1, on the reverse strand, counting down.
ACATTATGGCATCAATCATACTGCAAAGTCTTTTCCAGTCCCAAGCTCCAATGGTGTTCTAAGAAAGTTTTATTCCTCAAACATTGCAATATCACAGGGGGAACAATAACACCTATACCGATGATCGGAGAAAAAGCATGTGATGCTCATTTCTTTCACCGAACAAATCTAAAACAACTTCCAAGGATTCCTTAGTGCCTCCGTTCAATTACTGTCGTCAATGCCTCCAGTCCCCTTATGAAAGTTTTACATTATTCTTTCAAGTGAACATTATTTACACCCAAAGAACTCTCACTTGAGGCACAAGAGTGTTTATCAAACCCTGGGAAAAAAAACCTTATCCTACAAGCTCCGGTACTCATGGGAATCTTCGAACTACTCACGAGCCTTTCACTTCCGCTATTTTGAAGACTAAGGCCAACTTCAGAAGCTCCTGACACAAAAACATAGAGAGCGTATGAGACCCTCTTTGGCGAAATACTATTCTTGCAAGAGTAGATTCTGTCTGCATAGGACTGGGCCCTACTTATGCCTCAGAGCTATCATTGCAACACAAGATCTTCTGAAAAAACTGAAGTAGGACATCTATCATTTAGGCTTCCGGTCACATGTTTTTAGACTCAGTCATGATCTACAAGGATCCTGAAAACAGTCGACAGCAGACCTCATCTCAGTAAACAGAGCAGCCACTCCAGCATACAATGCCCATTACAGATGTCCTGAAAATGTCACTTTGAAAATGTACTACTCTCAAACCCAGCCACTCTGCTTCCTCTCTCAAGGGGGGAAGATTAAGATCAGGCGAACCAGCAGATGAAGACCAGATTGCCGCGGATGAACTTCTTCATGACTGTCATTGAACAAACGGAGGCTGAAACCTCCCACTTCCTACTAGTCACTACATCCAAGTGGAGAGCCAAGACTATGCCTTCTTAAACGATGGATTCCAGATATGCGGGATGAACAAGGACGATTCCAAACATGATTTGCTGTGGTTTACGCTTGCAAGAATCCGTGAAGGCTGCAATCTTTACCTTCGAGAATGCCCAGCCCAAGTAGGTGAACTTGGGCTGTAACGGAAGCTTGTAAGCTCGCCGAAGCAGAAGACCAATGAACATATACACCGACTCAGCCTATGACTTTGGCCTGAAGTGGCCCTGCGAGGTTTTTCCAGACAGCTAGTGGAACGCCATTCAAGATCAAAAGCCCATTCAGACTCTGAATGCAATGCTCTCCAATTGCCAGCTCAATGGCCGTTTATTTAAGAAGCCCATGGAAGAATAGAGACATGATGGAAGTAGAAGGCACCTACAAGCAGACTTGGCTGCAAAGGCCACAGCTCTCTTCGCAATATTCGAGAGAAAGCAGGAGTGCTACTATAATGTGCTGGACCAGAGCAGAGAAGAAATAAAGAGAAAGTGAAGAAGAAAAGAAAGAGAAATTGTGGAGAAGAAAGAAAGATAATGTGAATAAGAAAGAATAGAATGTAAGAAGAAAGAAAGGAGAACTGTGATAAGAAAGAAGAGAAGGGTGAGAAAGGAATCAGAAGAAAGTGAAAAAGAAAGAAGGAAAAGGAAGAAAGTGAGATACGAAGAAAGAAGGAGAAAGAAGAAGGGTGAGAAAGAAAGAAGAAGGAAAGAAACTAGTACGAAGGAACAAGAAGAGAATTAACCCAAGAGACAAGGATGAAGTTGAAATCCAGGTGTTAACCATTTTGAACAATCTCAAATAACCGGAACAAGCCCATAGGATAGAAGAAAAGTTGGGAAAATCTTGGGAGCAAGAGATACACCAAGAAGATTCTAAGAGGAAAGACAATAGACTTTCTTTACCCAAGGCATGATATCCAGCTGTAGTACAATGGGCTCATGACTACTACCCACAGAGAACCAAACCAGAGTGATTTGTCTTCAAATCACAAGATAAAACCTATGCACCAGAATCTTCATTTCCCACGAAAGTAGCTATGCTAGAAGCTATGTGCAAATATGCAATACTTGTAACCCCAGGAAGAGACTGATGGCAACAACCAGGAAGCATTTGGCTAAACACTATATTTTACCACCCTCTCCAGTGGATACCCAGACTGAACACATTGAATTACCAAGATGGAAATACAAGTATGTTCTAGTAGAGTGGATAATGTTCTCAGCATGGACAAAGTCTACCCAATTAACCAACATGACTGCCAAAAATCACTATGAAGAAACGATTGACTGAATTGATAATGCAGATTTGGGGGCTCCCTGAGTTTAATGAATCTGACCAAGACCCTGCCTTCACTACAGAAGTAACCAAAAGACATTTTGGAAAACTAGCAGTATGCATGACCCTCGACCTGCACACTCCCTACCATCCCGAATTCAGCAGTAACAACAGGAAGTGGTAAAGAATGAACCCCACTTCTGAAGAACAAACAATTCTGAAAGCAGCAAAAATAAACATCTCTTCCCCTGCTCGAGATCCTACTTACATTCTATTCTGTCAGAAATACCCCTACAGGTAGCCGCATAGGTCACCACACCACATGGAGATAGTATTCTCAGTCTCCCACCCAGATTAGAGGAGAGTTTCACACACATAGCAGTAATGAGTGCAGGAACAATAGCCTTTGTAAAATATGTTATAACATCTGTAGTAATGAATTGAAACTAAATGCATGCCATATTGTTACTCCCTCCATCACAGAATCCAGACTCGATCAGAGCTACATCCTGGTGACTTTGTCAGTAGATGTAGGCAGAAACAAGTCAAGATTACGTCTGGTGAGCCCAGAATTAGACCACACCGAAGTACTCCTGATGTCCCAACCCTCAATGAAACGTTGACACACACAGACCCCCCCTGGGTGCATGCTTCCACTGCAAGACAAGTGACTGTGACCTAATCAGTCATCATGAACTTTTCCCTTATCTTTCATAAGTTTGTCTAGACCTGGATGTGTGTTAAAATCGCAAGTAGGGACCAACCAAGGGGGGTGCCTTATGAATTCAAAGCTAGGGATCAGGTTCAAAGGGTGTGAATCACTTACGCCGCAGATAACAATCAACAAAAGTATGAATTGGGTAAATTACATCTATTGCAATCAATCATGATGTTAATGATAATTACACCCTAGATGCCTTACAAGGAAATAGCTGAAATAGTTTAAGTACCACCCTACACATCATGACTCTCCAAACCATTTGAAAGAGTTATGAAGATTACAAACAGTCCATATGTGCCTCTAGCCGAGGGACTACTCTTGAGTGCAACCTGGCAGACGTTGGGTCAACTCTCATCCCTTACCATACAAAGGCTCTTGGAGGAGGCCCTGGCGGTTGCTTGGAGTACTACTCCCCTTGAGAAGCCTGACAGTGGTTCATGGGTTCAACACCCTGCTCCACTGTTCACCCTGCTGTACTATAACTTGTTCAGTTTAGGGGAAAGTCATCAATCACGCATTCCCGACCCCTAGGGGAGGAGCATTAGAAACAGATTTTGAATGTTTTTAGGGGGGACTGTACAAAGTTTGGAAATTTAAGGAAAAAAACATCAGAAGTCTGTTTTCTAGCATTCATATAATCCTTATTAAGCTCATCAGATCGTATTGAGTTTAAACTGCTTTTTACACTGCTTATAACATTCCCTTATCGAAGTATCAGATATCTCCTCACATCAGCTTTCCTTGAGACAGATGCAGTGGTCTGCTAGAACAAGAAAGTCCAAGGACTTCCTCCTCCCCCATAATGGGATACAGTAGCGGTTTGGGTATTGTGTTCATATCAGCTAATGCTATCATACTATACATGCAAATTATAACTGTCTCTTAGCGACCACCATTACCAATCATGTAGTAGATAAACTATTACATAGTGATTAAAAAGTTCTAATTGAGAATGATAATTTACTGTGATTAAACTTTCAGAATTTCATGTCCAAGAAAACGAAGTCTGTCGGTCATGTTTCTCGAGCTCTAGGCTGTCGTGCATGCAATGATAAAATTCAAATTCGGCTGAGGAGGCATATCATAATGGTTAAAGGATTGGAATAAGAGAATTTCCACTACCTGATTTTAATCATCCTGACATATATATATAATAAATTATATAGTATATATATAATATATATATAAATAAATATATAAATAATAAATATATATAATATATATATTATAAATACTATATATTATTATATATATAAATAATATATATAAAAAATAAATAGTATATAAGTATATATAAATATATATATATATATATATATCTGTATATATATAAAGAATATAGAATATATATTATATTAAATATATATTATATATAAAATATATATATTATATATAGTATATATGAGGAGGATTATTAACATTATTTAACAATTGCCCCTGTATCCTCTTTAAAAAGACATTTTGCAGCACTTGCCATGTATACAAATATTTAGGAAGTTTCTTCCCTAATTTATTGAGAACAGAGGTTTTTTTAATCTAGGAGATGCTGTAGCATTTCATACTATACATGCTTTTGCTTCACTTTTAATCATAAATCCTTTGATTTGGACTGGAGACAGCAGAACACACAACTTATTATGGCTAATATACAAGGAAGAATTAAATGGGACATCACCATCCTTCCTTACTGTCATGTACATTATATTTCAGATTATGTTTATATTTCAGATTATATAAGAGTATGTCATGTAACGTTCCCTAGTGGATGTCAGTAGGTTTAGGCTCATCGCCATCAAGATGTCACATCTTATACTTTACCTACAATGTTTAGCTTACAGCTATTATGCACTAATTAAATGCAGCTTGGTATACATTACATCAAATCATACATGGTTTACTGCTAGAGCATCTGTCATTATTACCACAACTTCTCATTGTAAAGATAATAAACATTACTGTACATATACGGTACATTATTGTGGCCAATTGAGGTTTACTGGGTAGCAGTATGGCTGTAGTGACCATTTTAACAATTATGTTGCTTACACCACCTCTAAATCTTCTTCTTTGTTCTAAAAAGCAATGAATAAATGATTATATGGCTGCTATTTAGCACGGAAAAAATCTTGTAGTGTAATGTGGAAAACCAGGTTTTTTAGCCTGATGGGGGGGTATTTATAGACTTTTTCTATTACATTTTAACGAAGATGAATAAAATTTTGAAGTTTTATACTGTATATGTTTTTCTCACTTTTGGGTGTGCTGGATTATAATCAATGCATCTTGGATTGTTCATACAATGTGTTTCCTTCTGCCCTGAGGATGGGAATACGGCACCCGCGAAACACTAACCTCTTAATTAAATATGGAATAATGAGTTTGGTGAGCTGTGTCGTTTCTTTTTGTTTGTGATTAACAAATGTCTAGCCACAGTACAAATGTCATACCCAACAGATCTGCAGATGTAATTGCAGCTAAATGTGGTCCTACACAGCATTGACTTAAAACTATTGAAACTGGCGTCAAGGGAAGCAGGGTAAAGCTCCCGTGGGGACCCCTGAGCATGGCAGTGCATGATGGCCAACATAGCTTTGAAATTTTGGCATTTAAATCGCCAAATATAATGCGCAATAATATTAGTACATAGAATGCCCTCATTTATGACACACACGGCTCTACAGCATGTTCATAAATCCAGGGGCATTCAAGCGCTTGTTTACGACAAGTTTTATGTCTCACAGTAAACGACTTTGAAAAGTGAGTATTACAACCCTGTTCCACAGCTTGTAATATGCCTGTAAATGCTGTACTGAAGCTATAAATCTATAGATTCGTATGGTTCTAGTGTGCCCCGCCTCCCGCACAAGCCACAAGCCCGAAATCGGACGCATTACAAAGTGCCATTGGCGCTCTATAATGCGCCTGATATATTAGGCGTGAGGCCCCTCAAAAATTGTATCAAACGAGGCTGTGGCCTCTGATATCCGTAGCTTGAAAAGATGGCAAGATATTTGTGCAAGCCTTGCGTTTCAATGGCCCGCCCGGTCAGTGTCTTTCAAATTGCATACATGCTTGGAAGAGGCAAAAAGGCAAAGAGAAAGAGGCAAATAGCAAGAGGCAGAGTATAAGGCACATGTGGAGTAGCTGTAGGGTGTGCCTCCAGAATCGACTCCATAAGTGGGCCCTAGATACCTCCGTCTGACACTGCTTAGGGGGCTGAATTCAGTTGAACGCTATACTTTACAGTTTTTTTAATTTGCAAAAATTTGAAAAAGCACATATCATTTTCTTTATACATCACAAATACTTTCTGCTTTCTGTTGCTCCATCACATAATCATCACAATATCAATAAATTACAATAAAGTTTGTGACAGTAACAGTTCAAGGGGTATGAATACTTTTGCAACCAACTTTATATGTACATACTTAGCGTTAGGAAAAACAATCAATCATTTCTTTTTTAAATAATTTGTAGCTATTTGTCTTTATCCTTAAAGATTTCCTTTTTTTGGGAGTGAAGAGGGAAACTGTGGCTAGACATTTGTGCCAGACAATGTTACTAATAGAATCAGAGAAAGACATTCCTATGAGCACATACAGTATGTAACATAATTTGTTGTGCATACATTATGTTGGAGACATTGCTATGGGGATATTGTAACAGAGTTATACCTTAAAGGGGTTTTATCGTTACAAAGATCATGTCTCAGATTATGGGGACAGTAAAAATAAGCACTTTTGTAATTGGGTTGCATTACCTCTGTCACTTGGTTTAGCAGATATAAGCATCTCGCCAAATCTGTCTTCTATTTCTGCTGTTGCTGGTCAGAACGCCCCCTGGTCGATTCTCGCACCCTAGACACGCCCCCTGCACTGTGATTGTCTGGCTGACATTTCATTCAGCCTGTTGGGATACGCCCCGGCCACGCCCCCTGCATTGTGATTGGCTGCCTGCACACTCTGTGTTTACTCCCCTCTGAGCTGTTAAAATCGATAGTGAAACCAAGGCTGCTGGCTCTATACACATCTCCCAGCTTTAGGGTCAATGTTCTGGGCAATTACTGGCTGTTTAAGGGGCTTTTGCCAAGAGGATGATTCACCTCCCTCACAGACCACTCCTTAAGCTGCTACTTGGAAAAGAAGGCGTTCTGTTCCTCAGATCGAATGCAAGCCCCGCCTCCTTATGACATCATCACCTATAGTGTATAACATAAGGATTCAACACTGCATCTGTATAAGCTGCTTGTATAGTGTGGTGCTTAGGTGATCACCCCTGCAAGACAGAGGGTGGGAGTTCAAACCCCATCAGTTTTTGTTTTTTTTTATTTGTACACATATGTAAAGATATGAAAATATATGTGTAGACATCTATAATTTTATTCATATACAACACAAAGCCCCTATATAGTGTCCTATTCCTTGCAGTCACACCAAGCACTTCCAACAACGTAATACAATGCATATACTTTTGGGGGTTTGAGACATGATATAGGAGAGCTATGTATGTGTAATAAATTTTATATACATTATAGAGTTTAAAACATATATATTTTGGGTCTCTCTACATATGTGCAGAATTTAGGGGGGAAAAAAATATACCCTGTGAGGGACTAGAACTCCAAACCCCTTTGTTGTAAAAACAATACTCTATCACTGCTCACTACTACCTCTGCACCACCAACCCAAGTTAGTTACAAGCTGAGCAGGGCCTTCTCTCAAAGCCAATTTGCTTCTCCCCCCCATTGTTTTCACTCACGTCACTGACAGGAAGCAGAGATCTTTACTTGAAGCTGACATTTGTAGTTGAGTAAAGATCTCTGCCTGTTGTCAGTACAATTTGGATGAACATCACTAGAAGTAACAGCTGCTGGCTTTCAGTTGTGTGTAACTAAGACATATGACAGGTGCTTACTGGAGTTTGGAGCCTCAAAGCTGCAGACATAAGCAGGCAGGAGGCTACAGAGCTGTTATATCCAGACAACCTTCTGCATCCCCTGCTTCAAACAAAATGATGATGTCACAGTTCTTCAGTGAGAGGAGACATGCCTCCTGGGAGGAGAGACACGCCAGCTGACAGGAGAGATACGCCCCTGGATTTCAAACTCAATCTGAGAAAATTAACTGAACAGCACGAGCAGCTCAAACGATAACACCCCTTTAACATCCCTTCAGAAGTAGACACTAAGGGCGTGTTCACACGGCAGTGGACAAATACCGGTCGGTTTGCCGGCCGGTATTTGTCCAGTTTTGCGGCCGTCCCCACGGCCGCGGGGGGGGACGGCTTTTTTCCACGATGAGCGGAGAACAGCCCTCCCATTGTGGTGTTCATATTCCGTCCAGAAACCGGACGGAAGAATGAACATGCTCAATGTTTTTTGAGCGGCCCGCGGGTGGAAAAACCGCCGGGCGGAAAACCCGTGCAGTGGGGACTGCTGCACAGGTTTTCCATAGAGCACAATTGTGCTCATTTTCGGCCGGTTTTTCAGGCGGTTTGAAAAACCGCAAACCGGCTGAGAAACCATCCAAAAACCTGTGCCGTGGGGACATGGCCTAAGGGTGACATGTATGAACGGGGCTGCAACAGAAGTCTGCTGTCTTTTCAGCCTGACATCTAGCACAGCCCAATTCGCAATGGTTTTAAATTGCCTGTACGCCAGTATCAGGCACATTACATAGCGCCCAATGCACTTTGTAATGTGCCTGATTTCGGGGGGCGTGCAGGAGGCGGGGCGCATTAGAACTGTACGGAGCTATAGATTTATAGTTTCAGTACGGCAATTCCAGGCACATTACTGCTGAAACAGGTATACCACTTTCAAAGTGGTTTGCCTGAACCAGAATTGACATTTATGCGCTGGAATGCGCCTGATTTATGACTTGCAGTAGACCGGGTTCATAAATCAGGTGCATTCTACGCATATAAATTGGCATCTTAACACCAAAAATCATACATGTTGCCTTAAAACTCATTGTCCTTATCCTTAAAGGGGTTGTATCATTTCATTAAATGGTCTTCAGAATAAGGGGACAGTTAAAAAAAGCAACTTTGCAATTGGATGTTATTTGCAAAGCTGTCTTGTTTTCACAGTATTCCTTATCTTTGTTTTCTGTAAACACTGTTCCCCAGTGCTGGTCGGATCCCACCTCCTTTCATTGGCTGATGGTTCTACTAATTTACATTCTGTCTGGCCCCAGGTCGTATTCACGGGAGCACGCCTTTCTGCCTCTCCCACTCAGAATAAGGGTCCGGCAACAATTTCACTCTGCACAGCCAGCAGAAGCACAGTGACACTGCAGCTGCTTCTACAATCAGAAAACAGCAGAATTGTGCCTCGGTGCTTAATGCTCCTGCAGGTAAACATTCTGTGCTGCTCTGGATGAGTTCATAGAAGACTGGATTCAACTGTAACAAACCTCCAGCTGTGAGAGGAGAAGAGGTCAGTGCTCTGAGTTCATAGAAGACTGTCTAGACTGAATGCAGGACTGTGTTATGTAAACAGCTCTTAAAAAATCAAAATAAACATCAAGGCATTCCCCAAAAAAGTAAGGATTTTGCAAATGACACCTTCAAACTTAATGGCTAAAAGACTCACATAGAAAAGATTGCATATAGCACAATATTGTCCTGCCCCTCGTTGACACTTTTGACAATGTTTAAAGCAGGCCTGCATGACATAGGCCCCACAGGACATTTGTGGTAGGCCAAAGAATTTCTGGTGGGCTGCAAACCACAACACAAATGGGCAGAACTTGCAGAAACCCCACCTCAAAATGGCCATTCTCAAGCAGTCCAGGGACGTTCCAGGTGACTTTGGCCCCCACCTCCAGCCTAGTTGCAGGTCTGGTTTAAGGGAAACAGTTGTATCTACTGGTTCATTGCTCTAAAGGTACAGGATGTTGAGAATAGATTAATGTAATTTTTTTTCTATTTAAAATTCCCTATAAAATAGGGGTTTTAATTCTTTTCACAACATACATTAATAAATCAGTATATACATATACATATCTCATTCAGTAATCAGAGTTATAGCTCAGCTTTCTATCACCATAAGATAAAGGTTTACTTCCATTGGTTAAACTTGTATATCAATAATATAGTATAGGAACAGTGACTTGTTGGCGCCCCCTATCACACAGGGCATATGCCCAGCAGTCCCCAATGCAGTTCCCCTGCAATTGGCATTTACTTACGTACAAGAAATGTTAATAAAATACCTTTAAATAAATCCACAAGCAGTCCCAAGTTTCCACTTTTCAGTCTGATAGGCATACAATATTCTGTACCACTGCAAAGTGAACAGTTTAATGAGCAGAACAGAATCATATTTTCATATAAAACAAAATGCGCTGATGTCTCTGCAGCGATATTTACTCTGTGTCATTCAGCAGAGGTCAAGATAATTTTCTGCTACCCTGTTTATTTCCATAGGAGAACATATGACTAATACAGATGAGACATTCAATTTAAAGAATGCGTAATCTGTGCCAAAAGTCAAACTGGCACGCAAAACCTGCAGCTTGTAGAAACGTATAGATACTGGATGAGGCAAGACTATTCAAAATTCAAGTCTCCCTATGTAAAGGCTCAACATGTGGTCTTAATTCAAGCATAAAATGCATATAATACATTGCTATGCTAAATGGACTTCATTTGCACACTGCTATTTTTATCTATATACTTTCATTAAAATTCAAGAATATAAATATATAAAAAATGCATAGTGACAGAGTGAGTAGTTGTATATGTTATAGGTCACGATGATACCTTCTATCTGTAAGACAAGAAAACAAGGGGGACGGAGAGGGTTCTGGGCTCCCGAGCAATAACGTGTGCCCACATCTTGGTGCAAGTTTATGTTCTTAGTGGCAGAAATTCCTCTAATTTTGGAGCATATATGCACTAAAGATTGTACAGTTGTGCCTGTACAGTAAGACCCTATTCAAGTTTCTGGCTTCAGTGCCAACACCGGGATACTATAACAGAGCCATAGGAGACTTTGAAGCAAATATAGTTCCTTTTGGACTATGCTTTGGTATACAATTTAGGTGACATACAAAAAATCATGGACTACCACTGGTTTGGACTTTTGTGTCCAGCAAATGAAGCACCTGGAAACAGAGCAAACATAGTCCAAAATAGCCTATGCTTGCTCTATAGTCTCTTATGAATCCACCATGGTGTTTTTCAAGTTATCCTATTAGAAACATGCAATGGAGGCCAAAGCCTGATGTGAATTGCACCTAACAACAGAAAGGCAGTTGTGACAGACAGAAGCATTCCTACACTGAGGACGACATGTATGAACGCATTAGCTCTATTTTTACAGGCGCACTCCAATATGAGGCGCATAATGGTAATGTGCCTGAGATTGGGGGACGTGCTGGAGGCATGTCGCACTACAACCGTACGAAGCTACACATTTATGTGTTTCGTACGCCAAATCCAGGCACATTACTGCTAGAACAGGTAGAACACTTTAAAAGTGGTTTACGTGAGCCAGAAGTGTTGCTTTAAAGCTAGAAAGCGCTAAATATATGACCCACAGTAGAACAGGTTCATAGATTCAGGTGCATTCTACACTACAAATGCACGCAAAAAAAAGATGGTGTCTGGGCGCCAAAAATCATGCATGTCGCCCTAAATGTCTTTTCTGTCTATATTGAAATGAAAATTGCAGTAAAATAAAAATAGCGGCTTTGTAGATAACATTAAATATTACATCTGTTTTCCTCTAATCATCCATGTAGCAGTCCACAAAAAAGATATACAGAACTCAATGGATACATAACATCTAGACATGCTGGTAAGTGTCTTCAATTTCACATAATTCAGATTGGTAAAAGGGAGGTTACTTAGATCAGTGTTTAGGCTCCAGACTAAGTCATAGTACCACTGGACCTAGGAGGCGCTTTGCTGCATCTGTGGTTGCTTGTGCACCTCACTGAAATCCTCTCCATTTGTAAACTGGCATTATTATTCTGGCATAATTTATATTGCCCTTATATTTTTATAGAGCATCTTTATTTGGAAACAATTAAAAAGATTTTTATAGTGCGGACCCCATTCCTATAGATGTGTTTCAAGTTATATGTAGCTCTTACCTTGTCTGTCAGTAGCTTTTTACTATGTAATGTTTGTTTTTAGTCTCTACTTATGCCCTCTAAATTGTAAAGTGTGGAATATGTTGGCAATACATAAATTAATATTATTATTACTATGAGTAAGAGCTACATATAGCTCAAAACATGTCAGTAGGAGTATCAAGATCCATGCTCTGGACTGCGGACATGGCCGCGTCCCGCCTGTGTCCCCTGTCCCCACTGACTCTGTGTACTCACCTGTTCTTGCTCCTGCTTCAGCATCCGGTGCGCACACATTCCTCCCTATGGCGTATGTGCTTGCCAAAATTTAAAGAGACAGTGCCCTAATTACTCGGCCAATGACCTTTGACCACCTGGAACTTAAGGAAGTTCGTGCCTTTGCTCTGGTGTCAGTTTTGTTGATGTCCCCACTTAACTATTGACCTCTGTTTGCTGTCCTGTTACCTGCGTTACTGACTTCCTGGTTTCAGAGCTACTTACGTTTACCTGTACTGCTGATACCTGCCACTACACCTGTCTGCTACAATCTACGGTTGCACCTGCCTTGACCCGTTACCTCTGCCTGTACCCGCTGTCTTACTTTCGGCATTTCGGCTGTCACCGCGAGTAGCCACGTCAGGGGTAGCGACCTTTGGATTCCTCGCAGCTAAATCCGTCCGGACTTGTGACGGGCTCCAGTGGAGAACAGGGGCCCCTTAAAATCCACTCACTGGTGTTGACTGCTACTCCATTGCTTGCGATGGCCGACATAATGCACTCATACCTTGCTCCGACCATTACAAGGAGTGGAGGCTGCACTATAGTAAGCTTTTTCTGGATGCTGGTTTTTACATAATTTCTCTAAAAATTAAATTATTCACCCTGGTGTCCAACAGGATATGCTTGCACTGTTTTTATAATAGAATCACAAGGTTGGAAGTACATAAAGGTAAGGCATTGCTTCCTTTTTCTTGTAATTTATAGTGAATTTATAGGCCATTGGAAGCCTTGGCAACTGCTGCTAAACTTTGCCAAGTTTTGCAAAAATGCAGTGAGCAGTCAAAAATCTTTGTGCAAAAATGTAGGGTTTCTTTCCACCACAATAACAAAGGAGAATGTTTAATACAATCCCCCACTACTCCACCACCCCACGTGTCTGTGTCTGTTCACATTCAGTGCATTTGGGGATATGTCAACTTGCCATAAAGGGGTTATCCCATGAAATGTATTTACTAGCTATCCAGAGGTGGGGTCACTAGCACAAGTAGTCCCAAGAGATCCATTTTAATGGTGTGGAGGTTGTGCATGTGCTCTGCTCAATCCAGCATTTATGGGGCTGAGCACAATGCTGAACGTGAATACACATGTCTAAATGACTTTATTTAATTGGAGTAAACAGTATAGGCCTACAGTATGTCTGAGACCATAAGTTTTTCAGGGCTGTTTCATATAGTCCCACCTAATGGCCAGATGGGAAAGTGAACCCATTTTTAGTAGTCAGTCACTGAACCAGCCTATTGTTCTACTATAATGTCATAAAATCTATTGTCATTTTACTTTTCTTAATTACATATATTGAAATTAATGCCATTCACCAGACTCAATACAATATATGCAGGGCAGTGATATATTTGACATACCCAACATTGCTTTGGAAGCCTAACATTAGGGTATGTTCACACATCTGACACGGAATCCTTGACAGAAATCTGAGGCAATACCTTGGATTTCTGCCAAGGATTTGACTTTGCATATGCGGTTTTTGCCAATGACCAGAGAGTGATTTCAATGGATTTCAATGGGGCTAATCCGTGTCACACCTGCCGCTGTGAAATCCACTTCAAAGAATGGAAAGGTCTTTTTTTTTTTCCAATATCACGAATTTTACATCCATTGTGTAACAAAATCTGTGCTGTAGTTCACATGGTAAACTAGAATGCGGATTGCCCATTCAAATTCAAATGAATGGGATTCATATGGCTCGTGGCTTTTACCATGGAATCTGACACATAGGGCCACATGTATGAAAACTGTCTAGGTCTAAAATTCATATTGTTGCCCATAGCAATCAATCATATTGCCCCTTTCATTTGATATAGTGCTCTGGAAAAATGAGAGGGGCGCTCTGATTGGTTGCTATGGGCAACAATGGGAGTTTTAGACCTAGACAGTTTTCATACATATGGCCCATAATCTGCGTCGAATTCCACTCGAATCTGGCATGTGAACTTACCCTTAGATAAAAGCCTGCTGTTCACATAAGGTGACATGTATGTACGGGGCTGCGCCAGAAGTCTAGTGTCTTTTCAGCCCAAAAACTAGCGCAACCCCGTTCACCCTATTTTTAATCAGGCGCACTTCAAAATTAGGCACGGTAATTTGTGTGCCCACGGTATTTTGTAATGTGCCTGAGATCGGGGGGTGCTGGAGGTGTGTCGCACTACAGCCGAACAAAGCTACACATTTGTAGTTTCAGAACAGCAAATCCAGGCGCATTACTGCTGGAACAGGTGGAGCACTTTAAAAGTGGTTTACCTGAGCCAGAAGTGTCACTTTGTAGCTAGAAAGTGCTATATCTATGACCCACAGTAGAACAGGTTCATAGATTCGGACGCATTCTATGCTACAAAGGATATCCCTGTAAAGGATAGTGATGGACCCGGCGCACTTTGGAAGCTGAGTGCGCCGGGTCCACCACTATCCTTTACAGGGATATCTACAGTACCTCTCGCCAGGTTCATTATAGGACCTGGATATTCTTCGGACCAAGGCAGCCATGTAGAGGGCAATGTAAAAACAGCCCTTCAAACGCATCTGAGTGTTGTGCCTCTCCTTTGCACAACTCTATATGGTGAGCCCATTACTTGTTACTTTATCATTTCTTTCTAAGGTTTTACACTATTGTGCGCCCCCTCCTGTTTTTTCTCCTTCTTTCTATGCTGCAAGTGCGAGCAAAAAAATGGCGCCTGGGAGCCAAAAATCATACATGTCTGCTAACCAATTCACATGGTAAAGGTAGGGAATTGACGGTTCTGTGAGGAGAACTCCAATAACAACACTAAGATGTAAAATTGTTACACAAGCAGTTTCCAAATATATGTCTGTAAATTTTTTTTTTTTAAATAAAAACATCCCTATAATACTACCTACATAAGTCTACAGCCTAACAATGTACAAAAGGAACACATTAAATTGAAATGAACTAAAATAACTGTCTTTCGTTTTATTTTGCCAAATATGGGAAAATTAATTGTGTCATTTGTCAGTGGAAAAGTTACAGTGAAGAATTACTATGAACATGTATCCAGCTAATTAGAATGAATTAGCTGGCAGCACCTGCTCTGGTATTTATAGGTGGGCACGGATCTGAGTCAGACGTGTAAACACAAGATAGTAATGCTTTCCCAAATGCCATCTCTATCTCTCTGTCCAAACATGCTGCTCGTCCATTAAGATAATTACAAATAATAAGAGTAGGTTCACACAGCAGATGAAGGAGGCTGAAAATTACAATACACAAGTTTACTTTTTCAACCTGTTCAACCCCATGGGGACCAATAGCAGTATGGGGGGCCTGAGTGGTAGCTTTTAATGGTGCCATCTAACTGACCATAAGAAGTATTCCAAACTAAAAAAAATATTTAGAGGATGGAATTGAAAGGATTCAGCAATACTCCCATCTGTTTATGGTTTTGTATTAATGTTTGCTGAATGATAAAAATATGTTAAAGAGAACCTGTCACATAGATTATGTCCCTCTTGCTGAGGACAGAACAAGCTAGTGTCAGACCTGCTGTTTCCAGCGCCGTGTTCCTTATTCTGTAAGATGCTGTAATATGAGTATTTAATGCTCAAATCTGCAGTTTTCAGACAGAAGAGTCATTCAAAAAGTCCGTTTTTTTCAAACTCCACCCACCTGAGGCTAGCCCCGCCCACTTTCCAACTGATTAGCCTATTAATTTGAATAGGTAGAAACGTGAATAACTGTCGGTGGGCATGGCTAGCCTTTGGTGGGCGGGGCTAACATTTGAGCATTAAATGCTCTAAAACTCCAGCATCTTATCCTCAGCAAAGGGGGCATAATTTATGTGACAGGTTCCCTTTAACCTCATTGCTGAGTGGTTAGCACTGTTGTCTTGCAGCGCTGGTTTCCTGAATTTGTATGATCTCCCTAGGTTTGCATGGGTTTCTTTTAGGTACTTTGGTTTCCCCTTGCACTCAAAAAAAAAAAAAAAGAATATACTAACTGTGGAATTAAGATTGTAAGCCGCAATGGGGACAAGGACCAATTATGTGAATTATGACAATATCTACATTATCCGCTGTGAATTATAACAGTGCTATATAAATCAATAAAATAATTCTATGGGACAGTATGATTCAGATCCAATGACAAGTACAACTGCTATGATCCCTCTAGTCATACCACTTGAAAGGCCACATGTATGAAAACGGTCTAGGTCTAAAACTCCTTTTGTTGCCCATAGTAACCAATCAGAGCGCTCCTTTCATTTTTCCAAAGCACTAAATGAAATGAGAGGGGTGCACTGATTGGTTGCTATAGGCAACAAAGTGAGTTTTAAACCTAGACCGTTTTCATACATGTTAATTTCACTTGGCTTAATTGTGGGGCGTACTATATGCCCCGCAATTACGCCGGGTGTTCGCGGACTCGCACTGATCGGCACGTACTCCCACTCCCATAGACATGCATTACTCCCCAGGCGTACAATACGATCATATTATGCAAGCGGGGAGAGGAGGCGTAATCCATAGTTCTCTATGAGAACTGTGGTTTACCGCAATGATTGGGGCGCATTTTGCTCGTATTAGAATGCAGTACGCTCTCAATACGTGGCGAAATGCCTCCCAAAATAAGCCGTGTGAACATACCCTTAGTGTTGGAAAGAAGGACAAATTAGGTGATGCATGCTTGGCTACACCTCCAACCATAACCAAGCACACCCCACAATGCCCAGCCTCCTCCAGCAGACCAGCACCAAAACAACAGTGGCGAGTGTCCCATGTGCTGGGGAAAGATATGTGCTCCCAAACACAAATAATGCACAGACTCACGTTTTACATACCAGTCTAGGAAACTTGCCCACAAGAATAAGATGCTACTTACTTACCCCTTAGCAACAATGGACGCATGGGTAAGTCCTATTGTCACTAAGGATGTGTGGAGCAGACTCACTCGCTCAGTCCACACCATACACAGCAAATGCAGGCTGTTAATTACAGCTGACATCCGCTGCTAATAGTAAGGATCGGAGCCAGCTTTAAATTAAATTGATGAGGAACTGACACGGTTGTCCTCCCCTTTAAGATGATTGTAGACAATGTTGTATTAATGTAAAAAAGACCTTTATTCTTCTCAATAACAATGGCACAAAACACTTGGACAGAAGGAGGTTCACTCTGCTTGAACTTGTTTTAATACACATTTGGTCTTCCTCTCATAGCTTCCCCCCAGTCTTCACATTTTGCTAGATTTGGGTGAAAAGCTCTCTTAGTCGGCCCCAGGAGAGTCTTTCAGTCTCTGCTGGATACTCTTATACAGAAATGGAACATCTACAGCCACCATCACTGGCCACCACTGCCCCTACCACTTGTACTTTTAATTTGTACTTTTTTTCAGAGAGTGTCTCTGGGTAAAGGTCACAATTGGTTCAGGCTCTGCACCTTCAGTTTCTCATAACAGGAATAGCCAGTGTTCATATTAGTTGGCTTTAAATGCTAAATAACGTGTCAAAAATAAGTGCTTTTTCTCTGTGCGTGGATCACACAGAACCCAGTTCACAAATGTTCAGCTTCTTTTTGATACAAGACAGGATAAACAATCAAGTTTAGAATTGTGAACATTGTTATTTTCGCCATCTCATTGAGATGTATACTGGGAAAAAATGCCACTTTCGTACTTTTAATTAAATGTCAGCTTCCAAAATAGAAGCTGTACTAAACCCACAGCTTAAATGTGTTTCATCTTAATATAGTACCAATTCAAAAAAGGAATCCAGCTCTAAAACCTGAATATAAGATTAAACATAATGTAATGGCGCCTTGAGGTGAACAAAGTAGATGGTTTTATTGTAATGAGGAAGGGATATAAAGACTAGGACAATGCATTCAGTAAGATCTATTCACAGCAGATAATATAATCCATGACTTTTTATTGAGGGGTGCAGTTTGGAAGGAGGAGCAAGGCAGGGCATTTGCTTGGATCTGGGTAGCACTTCGGATTTTTGTCAACCATTTGGAAAATCAGCAAAAACATCAACCCCAAGGGTCCATCTGGTAAGCATATAGGGAATCTCTGTGCAACTTTTCGGTAACATCTGGGCAACATTTGGGAAAGCCCAGAGTTAGAGCTAAAGTTAGAGTTAGTTTAACCCTAACCTTAACTCCAACCTTAACCCTAAGAAACATCTAGGGAAAATCTAGAGAATCTCTGTGCAACATCTGAGGAACATCTTGATAACTTCTGTTTATCTTTTCTGCAACATTTTGGCAAAGCCAGGTTAGGGTTGGGTTTACGGTTAGTCCAACTCTAACCCTAGGTTTCCCTAGATGCTTCCTTAGATTTTGACCAGATGTTCCCAAAATATTGCCCAGATGACCCTCAGAGTGACTCAAACGTGTGATGGTGTCACCATACGACTTGGAGGCATTTCGATGCCCAGAAAACACATGCAGAATTTGAAATTTTTGTTCACAAACTCAAATTTTGTGATAAATTCAGCTGAACTGCTCTAAAACCGAACCGAGAGCTATTCAAGCAACACTAGTAATAACAAACCACTCTGCGTTGGCCAAGATATTTATATAAAGGGCTAAAGTGTAAATCATAGTCTATTGTACATAGTTTTACATTCCACTTTCAAAATGTATTTCTGGAGTCACAGTTTTGAGTTAAAGCCAGAACATATTCAGTACTTTGTCTGAAGATGAGGTTTAGAAGTTTGCAAGGCCTGTTTTTAGTCTAGAGCTAGCAACAGTTTATAGACTAAGTTGGGCATTATAACTTTCTGCCTAAATTCCTGCAATTATGAAAAGAGATATGAATAGAAAGGGCACTGCGTTCTGCTGTCTCAATAAAATCACAGGTATTTGTATTGAAGAAAGCATCATAAAACATCCCAACAAATACAGAAATTATGGCCATTATGGAGCTGTCACATTTCAAACTATGATGAGACAAGAGTACCGTTCACACTTTCTTTCATTGGCTTAGAATCTGCTAAACGCAATTTAGCCCTGTCAACAGACTGGCAATCACTGGAAATGCCAGGGGAGAGAGCACAATAGCTGTTGATATAAGGCTAAAATTCCGAAAGTTTGTCTGCAAAAATTTTTTCTGTGTTATTATATTCATGAAAGGAAATGTGCTTCAGAGAGAAATCAAAATGTTTTCAAAATGCCATTTTGTCCTCGAGTTAACCAGACACTAGAGCATGCTTTTTTCTGAAATCGTTCAACAATTTCACAGTCCGGGCTTAGAATATCAATTTAGTAAATTTGGCACCATTAGTTTGAACAAGTCAGTTTTAACCCTTGTAGACCCACTAAGTTTACAGCTTCTTGACCAGGACAACTGATGCATGTATTAGTCAATGATTTACATTTTTAGGTTATTACAGTGTTTTTGTGTCAAAAAGTCCAAAAATGATGATTATTTTGCTGAATTTTTTTCATGTTGCATGATCCTATAGAGTTGGATCGCGCATAGCAGCCCAAGTTATGTGACAACTGATCGTGATTGTGCTGCCATCAATCACATGATCACAGAGAGCAATAAAGAAAGCAGTGTCGCTAACTCTATTGTATGCTTAGCACTTATATTGTATAAGTGCTGTGTGTCAGTCATTAGTGGTCAGTGATGGAAACTGTACAGGACAATTTTTTTCCAAACAATCACTATTCTATAGCTAAAGGGGTTTTCTCATCAGCTTGCTTTACAGAACCTGATCTTCACAGCCAACTTCAGATTGCCACTTCCTGTCCAGGCTGTGGGCAGTTCTACAGCAGTGACTGACATTTCAGCTCTGCTATTCCTAGCTGAAAGTGTTAGAGGGACATTGGTGATGGAGGGGTTTTAACAACAGGGAACAAAATTACAGAACTCTAAAGGGTTAACGTTTGACAGTAAGGCCATGTTCACACGGCTTAATTGCGGGACGTAATTACGCCCCGCAATTACGCCGTGTGGACGGGGGCGGGGGGGGAAAGCGGAGGAGTGACCGGGGGGGCCGGCACTTCGCCGGCCCATAGACAATCACTGCTAGCGGCGCGTAAACGCCGCTAGAAAGTGACATGTCAATTATCACTTTTGGAGAAGACTAATTAGTTAGTATGAGTTTTCATTCTTCTGGAGGATGGCTAATTTTCATACAGATAAACCATGGTATATATTTTTTCCCATGGAGTACTGCCTGAAAATAAGTCTCTATACACCTAGTTTTCTTCAATGGTAACCAGTAGCCCCTCTGTGTTTTTTCTAAGGCATTTCTCTAGCCAACCAGTATCCCGCCCTATACTGATGAGGAGCAAAACTCTGAAACATCTGTTTCTGTGGCACACTGGGGGGATAGGAAGCTTGTGCTGTAGCCTGTAACTTAGTAGGTGATTAAATAATGACTACTGTGTTGTAACCTCTTTCCAACATTTTATTTACATTTATGTTACATTGTTGATTAGGTAGTGTTGAATAGTTTTAGTGATGGGCTAGGTGCTGACCGTTATTTGCAGCTGACATGCACTGCTAGTGGCTGGGATCACCCCCCAAATTTTTTTTTTCTGGGGGGTGTCCAAAAAATTGGTAACATTGAAAAGTACATCATGACGCACAATTATCAAGCCCTCACATAACTGTTTAGGAGCAAAAGTATAAAATAAAGTTATAGAACATGGAAGACAGGGAATAGAAAAACATAAACATTTTTAAAAGAATCCCTATGATGTGAAGGGGTTAAGTTAGGAACTGCTGGATCATCTTTTCTGGTTGAAATGTATTCAAATTACTTCTTCTACAAAAGGAAGAAAATTATCTCAGATCAGTATATTCATTATATTTAGTGTATACAGAATTGTAGGATTGTGCTAAGTATAAAACATTATTTTAAGAAATATATGAACAGTTCTGTGATTCAAAATGTGATTGTAATTTTCTGACATACTGTAACAATTGTGGAACTAAACCATTAGGATGGGTACGGTTATTCATGCTTGTAAGGGTTCGGTGGATTCGCTGGACCACCGCAAGCAAATGATAGTTAAAAGCCACGCCAGGGAGGCGGAGTCTAAGTACCCCCCGGTATTCCCACCAGAGCCCGCCGCAAAAAGGGGAGGGACTTGCGGGCGGCGTGAGGCTAACCAGGTCGCTACCCTGACGTGACTTGCTTGTGATGGGGGGCCGGGGTACTGCGGGTACAGAATCATAATCCATGGGCGTAGTCGGGGAAAAGGCAGGAGTCAGGGCAGGCGGCAGAGGTTCGTGGTCAGAGACAGGCAGACGGTCAGGGCAGGCGGCAAACGGCAAGTCAGGAACATAGCGGAACGGAATGGTATAAAGGTAATCAATACGGAACCCCCAACACACTCTAAAGACACTGAACGCACACAACCCAAATCTGGAAGAGAATGCTGGGGGCGTTTTCCTTATATAGGACCAGTGGCCGGCAATTGACCAAATTACCGGCGAAACTGGCCCTTTAAATCCAACCAACTCCCATCACCACGCGCCCTAGGCAGCGGGTACGCGTGCGGCGGTGGGCAGGCAGGGGGAAGCGTACACAGGAGCGTGGACGGGTAAGGGGGCAGCGAGCCCGGACCTTGGGTAGCAGGGGGATGGTCCGGGTTAGCCGGGCACCCGCCCCGCACCCCTGTTGGCAGGGGGGACCCCGGCGGGCAGCAACGTGCGACCTCGCCAGCCCCCCATGACAGTACCCCCGCCCCCTTAGGTCTCCCTCTCTTTTTTCGGAAGCTAGAGAGGAGGTCAGGGACAGATTGGCCTCGGGTTTCCCCCACGAACGCTCCTCGGCCCAAAACCCCTTCCCAATCTATCAGAAAGAACCGCTTCCCCCCTCACTGTCTTCTCTGCCCGCACCTCCTTGACCTCAAAGATGTTATCAGAGTCGGCCACGGGAAAAGGCGAGAGAGATCCACGGGAGAAGCGATTCAGCACCACCGGTTTGAAAAAGAACATGAAAGGCGTTTCGGGAAGGGTAGAGTAGGAGGCAAGCGGAGCTTGTTAGGACACCGGGGTTTAGTTTGCCGAAGTAACCACAAAAAGGGCCCAAAATTTACTTAGGGCCTAACTTGTAACTGGGCACCTTGAAAGCGAATGTACTTGGCAGATAACCAAACCCTATCACCGGCTTAAATATGAGCGAGGTCTCCAGTATCTGTCAGCCTGGGCCCTTGGTGCGGGCGGAGGCCCTTTAGAAGGGCCTGTCGTGTGACTTGCCAAAGTGCCTTGATGTCACGTACTTGGGCATCTACTGCAGGGACGTGAGACGAGGTAGCCAGAGGGAGAGGCGGGCGGGGATGTAGCCCAAATACAAAAAAAAAAAGGGAGAGGCTCCAGCAGACTCTGAGTCTAAAGAATTATTACGAAAATTCTGCCCGGGGGAGGAGGTCGGACCATTATCCTGACGGGCAGACACAAAATGACGTAAATAGGTAGCTAAAACTTGGTTAAAACCCCCTCTACCTGCCCGTTGGTGTGAGGGTGGTAAGCAGACGAGAAATCTAGCTGAATCCACAACTGACCACACAGAGCCCGCCAGAATTTCGACACGACCTGGACCTCCCTATCCGAGACGACATGCAACGGAAGGCCATGTAACCGGAAAATGTGGTGGAAAAAATGCTGGGCCAACTGAGGAGCAGAGGGTAACCCGGCAGGGGGACAAACTTGGGGCCATTTTAGAGAATCTATCGGTTTACTACCCAAATGACCTGTTTACTGGAGGAGGCCGGGGGGTTTCGTAACAAAGTCCATGGTATATGGGACCAAGGT
The DNA here is from genome assembly GCA_025379985.1 of Phyllomedusa bahiana. Lineage (NCBI taxonomy): Eukaryota > Metazoa > Chordata > Amphibia > Anura > Hylidae > Phyllomedusa > Phyllomedusa bahiana. Next base: position 8,232 of record JAODAL010030403.1, on the reverse strand, counting down.
CTTTCTGGGGACCAGGGAGGGCTGAAGCAGACCCGCGGGTCTGAGACGAGGGACTTTGTTACGGCACAGGAGGTACAGGCCAGACAAAGTCTCTAACGTCTTGGCAAGAGTGGGCCACCAATAGGGAGCGGAGAGATCAATTGTAAAGACTTGTGGACCCCAGGAAGGGCCCGTCTTTCGGGGAAGAATGTCCCCATTTAAGGATTCGAAGCCGCATGGCAGGGCGGATGTAGGTCTTCCCAGAGGGTAGATGTTGAAGATCCACGGGGGCCGCCGTGAGGAGACGTTCCGGAGGGAAATTTTGTGCTGCAGACCGCGGCTCTAGGCCCATAGTGTCCGAGGATCTAAAAGAGGGCGTCTGCCCTGACGTTCTTTTCGGCCGGCCGAAAGTGAAGGAGGAAATTGAAGCGGGCAAAGAAGAGCGACCACCTGGCTTGTCGCGGATTCAATCGCTGGGCAGATTGGAGGTGAAGGAGATTTTTGTGATTGGTGAAGATCTCAATGGGATGGCGAGCCTCCTCCAGAAAGTGTCGCCATTCTTCTAGGGCTAACTTTATGGCCAGTAGTTCACGATCTCCGATTGTGTAATTACGTTCGGCAGGAGTGAAGGTCTTGGAGAAGAACCCAAAGGTCCGTAATCTCCCAGAGGAGGACTTTTGAAGAAGGACAGCGCCGACACCTACCGAGGAGGCGTCCACTTCTAGAAAAAATGGACGCTGCAGGGCCAGGCGAGACAGAGCAGGAGCTGAAGCAAATGCTGCTTTAAGACGATTAAAGGCTTCTTGGGCTTCGAGAGGCCAGGATTTGTGGTTAGCATTCTTCTTTGTGAGGGCTACCAGTGGGGCCACCAGCGTGGAGAATTGCGGGACGAACTGCCTGTAATAATTTGCGAACCCCAAAAAGCGCTGGATGGACCGAAAGGCCCACCGGTCGGGGCCACTGCAGGACTGCAGAGAGCATGGAGGGATCCATCTGGAGACCTTTATCAAAAACAATGTACTCTAAGAAGGGCAACGAGGTGCGTTCAAATAGGCAATTCTCCAGTTTGGCATAAAGCTGGTGGGTACGGAGACGTCTGAGCACCAGTCGGACGTAGTGGCAGTGAGTCTCTAGATCTGGAGAGAAGATTAAAATGTCGTCCAGATAGAAAATGATGCAGACATAGAGAAGGTCGCGGAAGATCTCGTTGACGAAGTTCTGGAACACAGCCGGGGCGTTGCAGAGGCCGAATGGCATGATGAGATATTCGAAGTGGCCATCACGGGTATTAAAGGCCATCTTCCATTCGTTGCCTTCACGGATACGAATCAAGTTGTAAGCTCCGCGTAAATCCAACTTGGAAAAAAATTGTGCGCCATGCAGGCGATCGAACAGCTCCGAGATCAGAGGCAGGGGGTATCAATTTTTATAGTGATTTTATTTAGTCCACGATAATCGATACAGGGCCGGAGAGTTCCATCTTTCTTTTTTGACAAAGAAGAATCCGGCCCCCCAGGGCGAAGAGGACTTGCGTATAAAGCCTTTGCGGAGATTCTCCGAATATACTTGACATCGCCTTGGTTTCTGGGACAGAAAGAGGGTTGACTCTGCCTCGGGGAGGAGTAGTACCGGGTTGCAGGTCAATAGGACAGTCGAACGGCCGGTGCGGGGGAAGAGTTTCGGCCTGTCTTTCGGAAAAGACGTCTGCTAAATCCTGGTGAGGAGTGGGCAGACCCGGCAGAGGCTTTGTAGGCTTTACAGAGGCGGAAACCCTTAGCGCAGGGACGAGTACAGAAAGGGGATCGCGAGTGGCACGCGGGCCCCCAACGAAACAATTTCGCCTGTGTTCCAGTCCAGGGTCGGAGCATGCTCTTGCAAACCAACGAAGGCCCAGGAGGATTTCAGAAGAGGAGCGAGGCAGAACAAGAAGTTTCAGAGTCTCTTTATATAGAGCGCCTACCTGCAGGGTGAGGGGCGCAGTGCAGAACCGAATAGCATCCTTGAGGCATTCGCCACTGACAGAGGAGACAAAAACATGGGTTTCTGGGAGAGGGGTCACCGGGAGACGAAAAGTTGGACACCAGCCCGTGGGGTGATTAAAATTTCCAGCGGACCTTGAATCAAGGAAGGCGGTGGCTTGGAAGGTGCTGTCCGGCGAAATTCCACAGAGTACAGGAATGGTCAGACGGGGCCGCACTGACACCTAGGAATGCCTCTCCTGCGAGCCCTAGGTGCGAGAGTTTCCCGGGCGCACCGGACAGTCGCCAATGAAGTGGCCAGAACCGCTACAGTAGAAACATAGCTGCCTCTGATGACGCTGCAAGCGTTCTTCCTGGGTCAGGTGGGCTCTCTCGACCTGCATGGGTTCATCCTCGGGAACCATTGGAGGAGGAAGTGGAGGTCGTTGAAAAACGGGAGCCAGACGAGGTAGCCGGCATGGTCGGGGACAGGCAAGAGGTTAGGGCAGGCGCAGGGGTTCGTGGTCAGAGACAGGCAGATGGTCAGGACAGGCGGCAAACAGGCAAGGTCAGGAAACGTAGCGGAACGGACTGGTACACGGGTAATCAATACAGAACTCCAACACTCTCTAAGACACTGAATGCACACCAACAATCTGGCAGAGAATGCTGGGTATTCCTTATATAGGACCAGCGGCTGGCAATTGACCAAATTACCGGCGCACTGGCCCTTTAAATCCAGACCAGCCATGGCGCGCGCCCTAGGCAGCGGGTACGCGCGGCGGCCGGGACAGGCAAGAGCAGCGTACACAGGAGCGTGGACGGGTAAGTGGAGCGGCGCCGGACCTCGGGTTGCAGGGGGATGGTCGCCGGACCCCCTGCGGGCAGGGGGGCGGCCGCGGGGAGCAACTGCACCCGCGCCAGCCCCCATGACAATGCTCCACCCTGGTTCTTGACTTTTGGACATGGGATGACCCTTCACTCCACCTAATACAATCCAAATTATCATAACACTGTCATTCTAGCAGAGCCAGTACAGTTTACGAGCAGTAATGAGCCTACTGAAGATCTTCACTCCAGTTTAACCACCTTGCCCGCACCTGGATGACATTACCATTATGCCATCCTTAAGGCTGGCCACCAAAGTTCAGCCTCCTCACCACCATGAGATTTAACATTCTCTATTCATTAAAATTAGTCCGCCATAACTTGACTATGTCCACTTGATTCCTAACCCACAACATGAAAGCTGTGAAGGTTTGTAAAATATGCCTTGATACATGAGATACTTTTTTATTTATTAATATTTTTTTCTACCACTTACTTGAATGTCACGAACAGACAACTAGAAATGTTCATGCAAAAAACTATAAAAAAAGGACAAAATAACAAATGTCGGAGTCACAAAGAGTCACCCTACAGCACAAAGGAGGGTAAAAAAAACCCTGTGAAGGAAATCTCTGAAAAACCCTGGCTGAAGGATTGCCCTTCCCTTGAGCTCAGATGGATAATATCAATATGTAATTCATGAAAGCCATAATAAAACTGTATCTGATAATAGATATAGAGAGACTCAGAAGGAAAAAGCCAATATTAAATTATAAAAGTCATAATAAAACTGTATCTGATACCAGATGTAGAGATAGAGGCAAGACATACAGATACAATATTACAGGCACCATTGTATGGGTAACAGATAAATACAAACTTGGAGTAGTTATTAAATTAGGGGTGGTTGGGAGGGAAATGTTTCCTCCAGTTCCTCTGGTGAGAGAAAGATGAAGAGGAAGAAGACAAGATATACAGTAAAACACTATGCACACACATATTCCTTCCTCTAACAGCGCGAACACCTTTGCTTATATCTATACAACTATACAGACAGAAGTGTAGGACAATGCAGGCGCTATAGGTCTCCCTCCCAAAGAAATATCCCCCTTTTCCTAATGCTCCTTACATCAAAAAATACTATGCATGCATATACTCCTTCCACTTGCAACAGAACCATCCTTGCTTACATACATACAGCTATACAGCTAACTAATAAAAGACTAGGTAGGAGCTATAGCCCCCTCCCAAAGTCATGACCTTTGCTTAGGGCTCTGGGGGATTCTTTACTAAAAAATGTTATCTTGACATATTTTTGTCGCAAACTTGAACTTGACAGTGATATCTTTCTGCTTTGTGTGATCAGTTTTTAGATCACAACCAAAAACTAAATGTCAAGTTAAGCATTGCTTCATCTATATGAGAAGCCCTCATCTTCAGGACAACGTACTTGGGGTTTGGGTGTACATTGCAATACAGTGCATGCATTTGAGCGTTACACATTTTTTATTTCTCCTGGATTATGTATCATATGGTATCCAGGAGAAAAAAAACTAATACGATAATTGTACAAATTCGGAAGGACAAAGAGTTCCAGTAGAGAAGTACAGGAGTCTATGTTATGTAGATGTATACTACAATAATTTTCCTAAGACAAATGCATAGAAATACCTGTTTAGATCAGGGCTCTCTCAGAACAAACTGTAAGTCCTGGCACTGAGTATTTCAAAAGATATAGAAAGAGTAGATGTAGAAAAAATACAAGCATTTTCAAGTCAGATCAAGATAAACCACAGTACAGAAACCTCAAATGATTAGTAAACCAACTATCAAATTGGTGAAATAAATTTGTTCACCAGTTCATAGAATAAGTGTAACGTATCCTTATTTTAATTGCAACAAAAATTGCTCAAGACCTAACTATGTATAAGTCTATACACATACATCTTGTCAGAAGATTCTCCCTTATACAGGAACAAATTGTCCACGTTCATTTCTAGCTGAAAGCATTGACCTGGATAAGAACATGTAAATTCTTAAAATAACTTGGAATATAATTTAGTTAAATCTGTATGAATAATCCCCCATAGCATTAAGGGTTCAACGGTTACTCAAGGCACTGACTTGTAATAAAAATTTAAAATAATAAAGATACAGAAGGTAAATTGTTAAATGTCAAAACATATTGATTTAAGATACTTAAAGATTTATGCAATGATGTGAGAAATAAATGATTTTTTCTTCCCGGGGTGTTTCGTTACTGCATATTAATTAATTGAATATTTTTTTTCCCCGTACCCTTTAAATCCCTTAAATTTAAAGGGAAACGTCAGGTGGTTTGGCTGCATTAACTGAGAGCAGGATAAATAGAGGGAGGAACTGAGCTCTGTTTATAGGGTTATTGTGATAGAGGGAGAAAAGCTGACCTCTGTGATTTATAGGGTTATGATGATAGAGGAAAGAAGCTGAGCTCTGTGATATTTAGGATTATATGATAAAGGAAGAGATGCTGATGCTCTGTGTTATATAGGGTGATATGAGAGGAGTGAGTGCTGGTCTGTGATATATTCGGTTATTGTAGTGGGGAGAGAAGCTGAGGAGATCTGTGATTAATTGGGTTTTTATGATAGAGGAGAGATGCTGAGCTCTTGTTGATATATAAGGTTAATATGCCAGTGGAGAAGAAGTGAGAATCTGGTGATATAGGGGTTATATGTTTGCAGGAGAGATGCTGACTCTGTGATATATGGGTTATTATATGATAAAGGGAGAGAAGAAGATGAGCTTCTGTCGCTATATGGGTTATGTGAAGAAGGGAGAGAAGCTGTGCTCTGTGATAAATAGGGTTATGTGATAGTGGGAGTGGAAGACTGCACTCTGTGAATACCATAGGGTTCATATGATAGAGGGAGAGAAGCTGAGCTCTGTGATATATAGGGTTATATGACAGAGGAGAGAAGCTGAGCTCTGTGATATATGAGGGGTTTATGATAGAGGAGTGAAGCTGTGCTCTGTGTTATTAGGGTTATTTGATTGAGGAGATAAGATGTATCTCTTGTGTTTTATTAGGGTTTTTTTGTAGGGGAAGAGCTGAGCTATGTGTCTTTTTAGGGTTATTTGATAGAGGAGAGAAACTGAGCACTGGATATATAGGGTTATATGATAGAGGGACGAGAAGCCTGAGCTCTGTTTATATAGGGTTTTATATAAATTATTTACAGGATTATTAATATCTGTATAGGGATCTCACAGCGCTCGGATCACAAATACGTCTAAATTTTAAGAACGCTAGAAAAAATGTGCTTTATTTCCAAAGCTACATTTATTAAAACATACAAACTTAAAACAATACATGGGGACAACCTTACTTCGACGCGTTCAAACGACTCTATAGTGTTTTCACAGGAATAACTTGCTCTTTAGATTACCTCATATTTTATAGAACATCTCCGTACAAATAATTTTCATTATACACAAAGAAAGATATTTCCCTCAATTAGTGTCCGTATGTATATAGGAGACTCAATTAAAAACCAATATTATGTAAAAAAAGACACATTAAAAGATGTGGAATATCACTGACTGTTTCACTAAGAATTAGCGTTCTATCTCCCGTACCCTTCGCGGGCTCAAAAGCCGGAAAGTTGTCATGATGTTACATTCATCTTCTTGCCCTTACTCTCATAAAAGAGCGTAGAGTCATAATGCGAATGCTCTATGCCATCGGGTTTTTCTTTTGCGTAGTCTCTAATCGCTCGTTTGGCATATAGCTACTATGTACATAAAAGGATGATACAATAAGAAGATTTTTAAATAGAAGTTAATTAATAATTTCCTGGACCTCATGTACACCAAATGGACTCATGTATCAAACATTGATAAATCCAAAAAAATGTTTCTCTATTGGTTAAAATTTGTAAGTCTATTAGTACTTTTTCATTGACAAATTCTATAGGTTTTATTTAATCTGATAGTTACCTTCTTTGATGTGTTTCCTCTAGTTGTGTGCCTCGGAAGGCATACAATTGCTTTTTTTATTTATATTAAAGCGATGATTATTCATCCTCTGTGTGAAAGTTTAGTGGTAGTTCTCCCGATATATTGCTTCCCACAATTGCAAGTGATCAAATAGATCACAAAACAAGATTTGCATGATAATTTATATCTCATTTTGAAACTTTCGTTTGTAGCAGTGGAGCTAAATGTGTCACCTATATCGAGCATATTACAACACTTGCAAAGAGGAAATCCACAGGGGAAGGCTCCTTTTTCTTCTATCCTAGTATTCTCATGACATTTAGAACCATCCAGTTGTCTTTGGCGTGATGGTGCTAAACTGTTTTTCAAAGTAGCGGCCCTACGATAAATCATTCTTGGGTTCACTGGCAGATGAGGTTTTAATACAGGATCAGACATTAGAATATTCCAATGTTTTGACAGAATCGTTTGTATCTCTTTGTATTGTGAAGAGAAAGTAGTGATAAAATGAACATTATTTTCATATGTTTGTACCTCACCTATTTCTTTTGGAACAATACACTCCCGTTGGGTCATGGATGAAGCTCTTTTCTCTGCATTCTGGATTAGATCTAATGGATATCCTTTTTGGATAAACCTATCCTTCAGGATTTTTGCTTGATCTCCATACACTAAGTTAGATGTACAATTTTTACGTACTCTTCGGAATTGTCCGAATGGTACGTTGCGAATCCATTTCCCAAAGTGATTGCTTTTAAAGTGCACATAGTTGTTAGAATCAACTTTTTTAAAAAAGGTTTTAGACAAGATTTTTCCCTCTTCAACATACAAACATAAATCTAAAAATTGTATTTCTTTTTCACTGATATTCATACTAAAAGAGATGCCCCATGAATTGGAATTTAAGTAATTTAAAAAAACCATATGCGTCCTCAGATGATCCCTTCCAAATAAAGATCAGATCATCGATAAAACGTTTAAAATACACAATATTAGACCTGAATTTATTTAAGTTGGAATAGATAAAAACTTCCTCAAAGGATCCCATAAAAAGGTTGGCCAGCGATGGGGCAACTCGTGTCCCCATCGCTGTGCCAACCTGCTGGTGGTAGTACCGATCATTATAAGTAAAAAAATTGTTTTTTAAAATAATTTCCAAACCCTCCAATAAAAATTCTTTTTTTAAAAGACTAACATCTTTGTCCGCTTCTAAGTATGTTCCAACTGCTTTGATTCCTAATGAGTGCTCTATATTGGAATAGAGAGATGTTATATCCATCGTAATAAAGTGCTGTGTCTCCTCCCATCGGTTACCTACTATTTCACTGATCACCTGGTCTGAGTCTTTTAAGTGACTTTTTAAACCATTTACATACGGTTGGAAACAAATATCCAAATATTTGGAAAGATTAGATAAGGGAGAATCTATACGATATAACGGGGCTCCCAGTTTTCTAGTTCGTCCCCTTATACAGGGAGGAATTTCAAT
>JAODAL010030402.1:0-50017 GCA_025379985.1 Phyllomedusa bahiana | reverse complement strand
GGTTTTTTGAAAAAATTCATTGAAAAAACAGGGCTTTTTTTCCAAGGGAAAAAATTCCTTTATTCGTTGGTATTTACTTTTTAAACAACGTTTACATTTTTACGGGGGGAAATCTGACGGTCGTTTTGAGATCTTGTGTTCCCGGAAAACCTCTGGACCCTTTTCTCTTATATTCTTGTGTTTTTCTTGTTTTCCTCTGAAAAAATGCATTTGAATTGCAGTGGGTGTTCCCCCCGTTTTAAAGGGGGTGTGCCCCTGCCCAGTCGGACTTGCTCAAGCTGGAAACCCCCTGACAGATTCAGAAATATGTTTGTAGTGGGAGTAACAGAGGAACCAAACAAGATAAGAGAAGGGCTCCGGTTTGTTATTTCACGGGGAAACACAAGGGATTTAAAAAATTTGGAGTGAGCCCGATCCTCTTCAAACAAGCGGCAAACAACTTGTTCTACATTGCTTACCGTTCGCCCATTAATCGAGTACAAGGCTCTCGGACTAGAACGTGACGTTTTTCTTGTTTAGTAATCATTTTTAGATAAGCTTTCTAGTTTGTGCTGTTTTTAGCTAGAAATTCCTTTTAACTTCTGCAGTAGTTATCGTTTGTTAGCTAGGGGTTTAAAAAACGAGGGTCGTCAGTCGGAAAACCCCTTTTTCCTTAAAAAATAGAAAACCCGGGAGGGGGCACGCAGCCCTTTTTTCCCCAGAGGTGAATTTTTGTACCCAAAGTTTCTAGTGTAATCTGGGTTCACTTTCTGATGCAATCAAAGTGACGACAAATGTTTCTCCTTTAACCACCAGGATGTATTGTATCTACAAATAAATCATGTAGGAATCTCTGCTGGTAACTTTTGTCCCCTAGCAAAAGGTCGAAGGTACATACATTGCAGAATGTTTACCGCCACCTGTGTCTACACATAGTAAAACTGCACTGTAATGCTGGGGTCACACTTCATCAAAAGAGCTGGGACTCTTCCGCGTCACCTATTGGATGTGGCATTCACTTCACTTCCTGAAACTTGCAATGTGAATGGGATAAATGCCATACCACTTATTCATCTGTATTCCTCCCCCCTTCCGCATTGGGGGGGGACATTCCCCCTTTGGGACCCCCCCTCCCCCGTCCGAAAAATTTTGGGGGGTGTCCCGTTTTTTGGGGGGCCCGTGCCCTGAATCCCCCGGAAATGTAGCTTCACGTTTGCACGTCCCCGGGACGCGCAAAAAATGTCCCGATCAGGCCGCCGTCGGGGAAAAATTTCCCCCCAAAGGGGCCGGGGGCAGGGGAAAAGGGGAAGGCTGAGACCTCTCCCCCGACGTCCTGCCCGAGGGGGTGCCCTCCCCCTAGCTAACTGTCTGTGGACTGGGGGCTGGGGCCCGGGGGGAAAGGACACAGCAAGTGTAAAGGGGGAGTGTCTTTCCCCTCCCCCACCCCCCCCCCCCCAAAAAAAAAAAAAAAAAAATTCCTCCCCCCACCCCGCTCAATAACCTTCCGCTGGGGAAAAATGGGTTTAAAATCCTCCAACCAAGCTCCAGGGCGCTGGCACCTGCTGTGGGGAATGGGGCCACTCGGGTTTCCCCGGGGGCTGGATAGTATTCGCATGGGGGAAAAGGGGGTGAAAACCCTCCCAGCAGGGTCCGGGGAAAGTTTCCCTGGACAACTGTGTGGGGATTCGCCCAATTTTTCCAAGGCACTGGTAGGTTTTCCCCGCACCTGGAAAGTGGGTGACAATCCCCCCCCCCACAGCAAGACCCGTTTTCCCGGATGTTGCTAGGGGGGGGATGTCATCCTTTTTCCCTGGGAAATGAATGGCTATTCAGCATCCAGGAAAGCGGGGTGTGCCCAATTTGTAGGGTTATTGTTTCTTTTTACAGGTTCCCCCTTTGGACTAGTTGGATTCGGGGACTACGTCGGGGCAGCTTGTGTATTTTTTTAATAAAATGGTAACAAGGGTGTTTGTGGGGAGTGTTTTTTTAAATAAATGTTTTTTTTTTTTTGTTTGATTTCCCTGTAGTAGGGCCTTTCTGGATACGTCTCCATTACTATCCTGGGGGGTTAGGTCATCAAACGGTTTTTCTTGTTTCCCGGGTGACCCCTAACCCCCGTCGCTATTACCCCCGTATCCAACGCACCAGGGGTACTGAAAAGCCCGGGAACCGTAGGGCGGAAAACCCCTTTAAAGTGTGGGCCCCTTTGGAGCACTGCAGGTGGTATTTTAGAAAGGGGAAATTACCCCGTATTTATGGTTTTCCCATTTTGATAGTTTCGGCTTGCTGTCGGTTTTTTCCTTGGTGGTTTTTTGGAAAATTGGGGGGGGGGGGGGCCCCGGTTTTTTTTTAAAGAAAATTTGTTTATTTAGTGAGAATTGCAACTGTAAGATTAAGGGGGTGCCCCCTGTAGGATTTTAATAAAAAAAGATTTTCAAAAAAAAATAAACACTTGGGGGTCCCCCCCCATTTTTTATAACCAGCCAGGGTAAAAAGACACAGCAACCTTTACATCGTGGGGAAAAAATCAAAAACTGGTCCCTTCCCATTTAAAGTACCAGCAGCAGCCCCCACAATAGCGGCCCTCACATTAAGGGGCCACTTTTGATGGTTACCCAGCTCTTCCGTACCTTTGGTGCGTTGGGTATTGAGTTAATAGTGACACGGGGTTAGTGTCGGCCTTGGGGTGACAAAAACTGACGCCAAGCCCGAGCGATAGTAATGAAGAGGCGTCCATGAGACACCACTACTATCACTGGAAAAAATGGGGGAAAAAAAATAACGCAGAAACAAAATTAAAGCACTTTATTTAAATAAACTCCCTGACACCGGCCCTCGCTGACCATGTTCGTTTAGAAATAGATACTACACTGGTCCGACTTAGTCTAATGAGTCCAATAGTATTATACTCCATCCCCTGCACCCCTGAAGGTCACGGCTGTGGCTGATCATCTGGGGGTGCAGGGAATGGACCACAATCTCTGGTGGGTTGGTCTCCTGTCTCCCCCCGCCTCCCCTCCCCAGGAGATTGTGCTGTAAGCTGTGGCCTTTACCTCCTCTTTCACCCCTGCGGCCTAGTGTCAAGACAAAATACTACCCCCACCTGACACCCTATAACCCCCTGACCACTGTGTATTGCCCCATATCCCCCTACTACATCTACCACCATATGAGGAGTTTGTACAGAGGGTGGGAATTGGTAGGGAGGTGCTGGAGAAGTGCAGAGTCTAAGATGTTTGTGTGGTTAATTCTGCAGGGACGAGGCCGGGAGAAGTCATCATGGCGATCTGGAAGGAATCAAAGGGAACGACTCCCAACAGAGAAGACGTCACCTGTGAGTCACTAAATTGTATTGTACTGTCATCCCTTATATGTCTGCAGAGCCTGTGTACAACTGCTACATTGACCCATATGGTCAATGTATGGCAGGAATGTTGGTAGGAGGGTAATGGTTTATATTCAGACCATATGGCGATATTCATCACTGTGTGGTGGTGATATGTAGTCATGGTGTTGAGGTATTATTCAGTCACTATGTGGTGGTGGTGATATGTGGTCATGGTGTGATGGTATTATTCAGTCACTGTGGTGGTGATATGTAGTCATGGTGTGATGGTATTCAGTCACTATGTGCTGGTGATATGTGGTCATGGTGTGGTGGAATGATTTGATCTCTGTATTGCAGTATCATTGATAATATTAATCTTGGTGTGGTTAGTAACAGTGCAGGGATATTTATTCACTGTACAGCGGTATTATGTGGTCACTGTATGACTATTATATAGCGGTATCATCCACAGAACATTGTCTGACAGCTATTCGTATGGATCTCTGTATATACAATACATTACTTTATATAATTACATATTTACAGACCCTAGTGGCGCCACTGTTGTGTTGGCGCTGGTCTTCTGGAGGGGCGGGGCATGATTTTGTTTGGGGGCGTGGTTATAGTTGTGTCCTGGTGTGATGTCATTTGGGCGTGGCCATAGGCGTGGCTAATGTGTCCCTATCTCTAAATGTTGGGAGGTATGATCTGCAGAAAGCTGTTCACTTCTTTGGGGGTATATGTTAGGATACTGTAGAAAAAGATACTGTGATGGCACCAAAGCCTGCCTATCGACCGAAATAGAACAAATGTAACCCTGTTTGGACTACATCTGCTCTATTTGTCAAGCGGGAGACAAAAGCAAGGACTCCCACACTTCTGTACCCGTACAAAAAGCGTATTCCACTGGGAAATGGTGCAAATGTAGTCCACGTAAGACTGATATCAATGGGCTGGCTGCCGCTCCATTGTGGCCTTCATCGGGGTACCTTTTTTCCCACATTATGCCCATAGATCCCTCTGGTCTAGAGAACGGGTGGGGTTCCCCCTTCCTTAATGTTGTGGTCGGTCAGTCTATGCTGTAATGTTTACAGCAGAAGGCATCTTACTTTATATATACATGTGCACAGTACAGAGCTCTTTCTAAGGGTACGTTTACTTGTTGGACTTTCCAATTGGAAAAATTGTTTATGAAAACGGTGAGACTGTCTTTGTTGCCCATAGCAACCAGTCAGAACTCTGCTTTCATGTCTGGTATAGCTGAAGAAAAAATGAAAGCAAAGCTCAGATTGGTTGCTATGGGAAACAAGGACAGTCTCCGGGTATGTTCACGCGGCGTATTGTGGCGCGTACAAAACGTGTGTGCGATATGGCAGGTGTTTTAGGAGTGCGTGCCGTCCAGCACATACTTCTAAAGGGGGGGAGGGGAGCTGCATCCATTTGCGTTATCCCCGGCGCGTAAGCACCAAAGTATGGACTAAAAAGACGCCATGTTAACATACCCTTACGCTTAAGCAGTTTTCAGAAATGGGGCACATTTATCAGTAGTGTCTAACTGTAAGACCGTTATAAGTTAGACTAGACAGTCTTGCATTGTGACACATTAATCATAGTACCCTGTTTCCCCGTGTCTTATATTAATTTTTGCTCCTAAAGACGAGCGAAGACTTATTTTTAGGGGATGTCTTATTCCTCCATGAACAAGAATTCACATTTATTGTTGAACAAAACATCAACCTGTATTAATATATTGTAGTGATTTCATCACAAACATCAGCATAAGCAGCCAAACTCTGTATTGCATCAAAAAAAGGCACTAGGTCTTATTTTCGGGGGTGTCTTATTTTTGGGGAAACGGGGTATTGATAAATATGGTGCCGGGTAAGACTGTCTACCTTTGTACCACTATTAAGTTGGATTACTTTTATGCCACACTATGGCAAAATTTTGGTACACATTAAGCTACGACCCTTTTCATGTGAATCCATGCCCTTTTACTAAGGCCTTTCCTCCTTTGACAGAGGAGGCGCGGAGGTGTCTAGAAACTGTCTAAAACACTGTCCCGAGGCTCGGTGGAGGATTGTGGATCCGCTGGTCACAGCGGCGCCTGCCGAAAAGCGGGACAATCTTTGTGCGGGGAAAAACCCCCGGTCGCTACCCCTGATGGGCCCAGCGGTGACAGCCGAAGGGGGTAGCACGGGACACAGAACGAGAGACACCCCACGGGAGACGGGGCGGGCACGCTGGAACGATGTCAGCAGAATAGGCGGTAGCAAACGGCGCATCTATGGCAGAAAGTAGGACTGACTATGAAGACAGGAACCAAACCTGGGTAAAGACCAACAACTGGGCGGGAAGCAGGAAGGGGCCCCTTAGAAGCCGCAAAAATGGGATTGAGGAGAAATTTTAAACCTTTTGCGCCCCTAGTGGGGGGGAAGATGCAAGGTGCGCACCTGGAGGAGGAAGCAGGACAGGGAGGGAGCAAACAGCAGCCCGGGGCGCAGCGGGGGGGATAGCACCCCGGGATAACGGACGTGCTTGAGCCTGGGAGTCGGACCCAGCACGAGCCGTTACAAACGCATAATGTGGTGTAAAGCGGGTACGACTAATTTTTGGCTCAAATTGTGCCAGAATTCTGGTGCAACCCCCTTGAAAAGGGCCCCCATTGTGTTTGGTCCAAGGTGACATATCTGATTCCTGCCGAGGAAACCACGTCGGATTCTTACTAAACCGAGTCGGTATTCAGACTTTTTGGGAAGGGTTAGCTCCACTCAAATGACCGTAAGCATAAACGAGAATTTTAACCCCTTAAGGACCCAGAATTTTTTTTATTTTTTTTTTGACACGTTCGTTTTTCCCTCCTCGCCTTCCCAGAGCCATAACTTTTTTTTTTATTTTTCCACCTACATAGACATAGGAAAAGGGGGCTTTTTTTTTTGCGGACAAGATGTGTTTTCTAATGGTGATATCACTGTACAAAAGAATATACTAGGAACCGCAAAAAAATTCAAAGGGGGAAAAATTTTGGGGGGGGAAAAAAAAACGTATTTTCGCCTGTTTGCGGGGGTTTTGTTTTATGGCCTCAGTCCTTGGTCAAACAATTTTATCTTTTTCTACGGGTTGATACGCACCCGGCAATATCAAACAGTAAGATTTCCTTTAGTTTTGGTACCATAAAAAAAATTCCAAACTTTTTCTTTTTTTTAATTTTTGCCCCGCAGCGCCATTTGTGCGAAAAATAATTTTTTGTACTAACACCTGGGAGCAGTGAGGGGCATTTTTTGGGGGTCAAGTGTACTTTTTATCGCTAGCATTTTGGGAATGCATGCGACTTTTTTTTATTTTATTTTTTTTTTGTGACGAAAAAATTACCAAAATACACAATTTTGGCGTTTGGAATTTTTTTTTTCTAATACGGTGTTCAGTGTATGGGATAAATTATGTTATATTTTTAAAGATCGGAATTTTTCGGGCGCGGCGATACCAAATATGTGTCACTTTTTTTTTTTAATTTTTTTTATTGTTTTTATTTGTAAAATGGGGAAAGGGGGGTAATTTGAACTTGTAATACTATTTTTATTTTATTTTTTTTTTTACTTTAACATTGAGGCCACCTATGGTACTTGACCACTAGGTGGCGCGATTGTCAAACAGTCAATGCTTGCATAGGAAATGCATTAGACGTACCAAGATGGGGGTTTCCGGGCGCTGAAAAGGGCCGGGTGTTGCGGGATTAGCCACTAACACCCGGTGGCGTGCAGGGGGTGCGGAGCGACCCCCCTGAAAAACCCCTTAGGCCCCCTGTACGTCTTGTATGTCCGGGCCCTTTAAAGGGTTAATGAGGAATCCAACCTGAAATCTGTGTTGAATTCTTTGTTGGGGTCTGTCGTGTGAACATACCCTTAGGCCTCGTTCACACGGCTTATTTCAGAACGTATTTACATCGGAAATCCGATGTAAATACGTTCTAAATCTTTTGAAAATCATTGCAAATAAGTGCCACTAGTGTGGAAAAGTATTTGTAACTGTTTTCCCGAGGGATTCCCCAATCTACAATCATTGTAGGGGTGAATCCGTCCGGAAATAATTGACATGTAAATTTTTTTTTTCCGTCCGGGTTTTGCCGTCGTAATCCGCGGCGGCAACCCGGAAAGGGAAACTACGCGTCGTGTGAACGACAAAACCCCGTTTTTCTATTGAAATCAATGAAAATAGGCTGTGACTTTTTTCGGACGGTTTTTGCCGAGGGATTGACGATCGTCAACCGCCCCGGCAAATCCGTCCGAAATAAGCCGGGGGAACGAGGGCCTTTGGCAGTCTACACTGCCAAAAAATGTCAGTTTTTTCACGTTTTGTTTTTTAAAAACGACTGAAATCCTCTCCCATAACTTTATTGCAAGAATGTGCGCTTCTACACTGAACTTTTTTTTTTTTTTTTTTTTTTTTTTTTTTTCCCTTTGCAGGGCTGAAAATTTACTACAGGTGTCTATGTAAAGTCTTTTGGTGTACCTTTTTTTTTTTTTTTTTTTTTTTTTTTTTTCCAATTTTTTAAAAAAAACCCACCCAGGAACCCAAGTCCTACTATAGTGGGTGTAACAAAGGTTCTACATTTTCAAATTGCATCCAAGTGTCTGATGTGTCTTTTTTTTTTTTTTGTACCTTTTTATAAAATGATCATGCTTTGGTCGCTAACTATTTCTGCGCAATTCATATTTTTTTTTCTTAAATCCCTTTTTAACTTTTTTTGCGGCAAAAAAGTTAAAAGGATTTTAGCACCAAAATTTGTAAAAAAAAAAAAAAATTTTAGGCCAAAATCTGTAAAATCGTATTTTTGGTGACAAACGCAGTAAGTTAATTAGCGCCAAAACCCGTAAAACGACTACAAGATTACATATAAATGCAATGAGGTGCTTTATTTACCCTTTTGTAGGGCGGAGTTGCATCCTATGGCTTAATTTATGCGTACATTGAAAAACAGGCTTGAAAACCAGCAAAAATCGCGCCAAAAAAGGGCTGTTTTTTTTTTTTCCCGCTGCTTTTTGACAGGCAGTGGACAGAAAACTCGGTTTTATGAACTTTTTGAATTTCGTTTTCAGGTCTTTTTTTTCCACTGCAGGGGGGACATAGCCTTAATTTATTTCATAAAAACGCAAAATATTTTCCCGCATTTAGAAAAAAAAATAAAAAAAAAAAAAAAAAGCTTGGGCTAAATTGATGTGGGGTAAAAGATGCTGGAAAATAAGCAGCTTTTTCATGTGCTTTTTGCACACATTGTTTTCCCCATTGCGCTTAAATCTGTGTATCGATGACATGCTTTTATTCCAAAGGGACGTGCCGGGTAAGGAGCAAAGGCCCTGTTCACCCGGGTTTTGCGGGGTAATTTCGGGGTCTGATTTCGCCCCCCCAAATTTCGGCAGGGGGGGGGGGGGGGGCCCGCCCCCCCATAGAATTCATTATTTACGGGCGTACACACGTAAAAATGTGCAAAGTCACTTATCTCCCCCCGCGGCGGGTTTGCCGAGCAGGGGGAGGAGAGGAATCCCTAGTTTTCTTGGGAAATGTGGATTACCTAATGACTGGGACGGATTCCAGCCGATTGGAGCGCAAATACAGCGCTCAATCGGCTGGGAAACCGTCCTAAAAAAGCCCTTGAACGAGCCCAAAAAAGTGGGTAAGACCCTCCATAAGCTGAATTTTACCTTACACCCGTTGGTAACGGCAAGGATCGGAGCCTGCTCTACACACTGCTGTTTAACCCTTTATATGCTGCAGCAATTGTGGCTGCATGCCATTCCTCCCTCCAACCATGCCCTCTCCCTTCACATAATCTTGTTGTGGAGAGAACAACCTAAAGATGAAACCCCTGCAAAATGGTTTAAGTAGTTTTTGTTTTGTTTTTCAGTACAGTCTATGGCACCATTAAAAAGTACATCTTGCCCCGCAAAATAAAAGCCCTTACATGTCTATGTAGATGGAAAAATAAAAAAGTTTTGGCTCTCGAAAGCAGGAAAGGAGAAAAATGAAGGGCCAAAAAAAATGACCAGCTCTCAAAGGGGTTTAAATTTAAAGGCTGATCTTTAAATTTTTTGGGAAGACCCCAGAAGACCCCCCTTTAAAATTCGTGTTTTTTTTTTTTTTTTTTTGTGGTAAAATAGACAGCCTCGCTCCTACAGGTGCAGCGGCTCAGTCATGGAGCTTTGAGCCATTTCCACTAGAGGGTAAAAGAAGGATTTTGATCGGCTTTAGGCGATGTTCACGCGGCTTAAATTGGGAAGTATTTTGCGCTAAATACGGGACGAGATACATCCAGTCATTACGGTAATCCACAGTTCTCCTAGAGAACTATGGATTACGTCTCCTCTCCCCGCTCGCACAATACGGTGAGCGGGGGGAGAAGTGACCTGTCAAGTATTCACGGCGTATACGTGCCGAAATAGTGAATGTCTATGGGGCCGGCGAGCTGCCGCCCCCGAGCACACGGCGTAATTGCAGGCGAAATAGGTCCCGCAATTATTGCCGTGTGAACGTAGCCTGTTTTCGCTCCTTTACATACGAGCTGTGCCGCTGCGAACCTCGCCGCTTTCTGCAACCACATCCCGTCTCGTGATCATAAATAATGTGGTGGATTTGTTGTTGCGTTCGGTGACAAAGCAGTAGTGATTGTGAGACTGCAGGGGTGGAGTGGGGAGATTCGACTCTAGCTGTTAGCAGGAACGTGCCCATTCATTGACTGCAAACAAGGGTCTTGAAAATGATGCGAAATGGAAACAAAAGTCCACTAGAAAGCTGTAGAACGTTTTATTACGGTAAATAACGTTAGGGCCGTTATCTTCCATGACTTAAAACATATATATATATATATTTTATATATATATATACTATATATATATATATTTATATAATAGTTATATATATATATTTTTTTTTTTTCGTTTTTTATTTGCTTTCAATTCTTGTCCACAGAGAAAAAGGGCGTTTTAATTAATTCCAGCAGGGCGCTGTTCATTCAAGTGGAGTTTACATATATAAGAGCAATCAAAGTACAGTAGCAACAGTAATTGACTAAACTGGGACAGAGGACCCTGGCCACAAAGGCTTACAATCTACAAGGAGGAGGATTGAGACAGATGGTGAGGGACGGGCATGTTTGTCGGGGGATACAGTGGTAATAGGGTGATTGTTAATTGCGGGCTATTCTGAAGAGATGGGTTTTTGGGTTGCTTTTGAAACTAGTGGGGATGGAGGAGAGTCTGATGTGCTGGGGTAATGAGTTCCAAAGTGTGGGGGAAGCATGGGAGAAGTCTTGGAGACGGTTGTGTGAGGAGCTGACACAGAGCCGAGATGTGAGGAGTGGAGATTGTGTGAGGGGAGATATCTGGAGATTAAGGCAGAGATATATGGAGGGCAGAGGTTATGGAGAGTCAGGGTTAATAACGTGAACTGGATTCTATGGGCAACCAGTGAAGGGATTTAGAGGTAGAGGCAGACTAGGAGAGAGGTGGAGTTGATGGATTGACAGGGAGCAAGAGTGCTAGACGGGAGGCCACAGAAGAATGTTGCAGTAGTCTAGGTGGGAGATGACGAGGGCATGGACAAGCATTTTTATGGTATTGAAGTTAAGGAATGAGAGGATTCAAGACTGTAATTTTCAGGTGGAGGTGGCAGGCGGAGGGGACGGGCTTGGATGTGTGGCTTGAAGGACTGAGAGGAGTCAAAGGTTACCCCAAGGCGGTGGACCTGCAGGACTGGTTAGCGTATAGAGCCATTGAAGCAATACTGCAGTTTCACTACAGCTTGTACATTGCTGTCACCAAAAAGACCATTTTCATATAAAAACAATGTGAGCAGTGAAGTCTTTGAGTCTTTCCAGTTAGAGATCACATGGTTGATTTGGATGCCGCTTCTGGCCTGGATCCAGCTTCCAAATCTGACTGCCATCCTCCTCGCATTGCAGTGCATGTGATGCTGATTTTCTGCAAAGTTTTTTTGAAAGCTAGTAATATTACCGCTGTATAAAGCATTGGTGCGGCCTCCCTTGGAATATGCTGTTCAGTTCTGGGCTCCAGTTTGTAGAAAACATGTAATGGAGCTAGAGAGAGTGCAAAGACGAGCAACCAAACTTATAAGGGGAATGGAGCATCTTGGGTATGAGGAGAGGTTAGAAGAATTGAACTTATTTAGTCTTGGGAAAAGACGGCTCTGGGAAGACCTGATTCATATATATAAATGGTCCCTACAAAAAGTATGGGGAAAAATTATTTCCTGTAAAGCCCCCTCAAAAGATAGAGGGGACATTTCCCTTTGGCTGGAGGAGAAAAAAAAAAGGATTCAATCTCCCAAGGAGAAGGGCGTTCTTCACTGTGAATCTGTGGAATAGCTGTCTGAGGAGTTGGTCACAGCAGGAACTGTAGAGAGTTTCAAGAAAGGCTTAGCCTATCTGGAACTAAAGAATATTAATATGTATTTAGCCATGTAAAATATCTAGATCCAGTCTGATAGCAACTCAGGGATCAGAAATGAAATCTTCCTTAGAGCAGACTGGTTCTTGCCTTATGGGTTTTAAAGCCTTCATCAGGGGGGAGGCTGGGCCTAAACTCCCTTATCTCCCTCCCTTCACCCACATTTCTCCCATCCTTGGTTGAACTTGATGGACACGTGTTTTTTGGTTTTTTTTGTTTGTTTTTTTCCCCCAGCCGTACTATATAACTGTCCCCATTTTTCTTCTTTTTTTTTTTTTCTGGTACATGTGTAAAAAGTCCGTGACCCAGAGAAGCTCCTGTCCTCATCACAGAAAGTGATTTCCAGCAGCGCTTTCTGGTGATATGAAGCAGATGCCAATCCAGATAACGCAAAATAAGGAAGAACGTGCTATCTTGAGGTCACATTTTGGAGACTCGGAACCTATTACCAGGTTTCCTAAGGCTGTGTCTGCACTGGCCAAAAATCTGACTAACCAGTGCCCCATGGACCACAATAGAAAATCTTTGCTGTAGTCTACGCGGCATGGGTTTTCTACCATCCGATTTCTAAACAGCGGAAAAGAGGACACGTTCTGTCTTCTGGCGGATTCCCATACAGTCAATGTACTGGGCTGATGGCAAATACAAAAACTGAACATGAATTTTTTTCGCAAACCCTCGGCAAAATCCATAGTACAGCGATGTTAAAATAATTTTTGGCTTTTCGATGATATTTCAACATTAGCTGTGTAGACATAACCTTAGAGTTAAGCATTCAACATACAGCGGGTACGGAAAGTATTCAGACCCCTGTTAGTTTTTCACTCTGTTTCATTGTAGCCATTCATGTACCCTCTCCCTCCCCCGCATCTTGAAAGAAAAAAAACAGAAATGTAGATATTTTTGAACATTTATTAAACAAGAAAAACTGAAATATCCCGTGGTCATAAGTATTCAAAGCCTTTGCTCAGTATTGAGTAGAAGCCCCTTTTGAGCTAGTACAGCCATGAGTCTTCTTGGGAATGATGCAACAAGTTTTTCACACCTGGATTTGGGGATCCTCTGCCATTCTTCCTTGCAGATCCTCTCCAGTTCCCTCAGGTTGGATGGTGAACGTTGGTGGACGCCATTTTCAAGTCTCTCCAGAGATGCTCAATTGGCCTCAGGTCAGGGCTCTGGCGTTGTTCTGAAGCTGCTGCTTTGTTATTTTAGCTGTGCGCTTAGGGTCATTGTCTTGTTGGAAGAAGAACCTTCGGCCCAGTCTGAGGTCCAGAGCGTCTGGAAGAGGTTTTCATCCAGGATATCTCTGTACTTGGCCGCATTCATCTTTCCTTCAATTGCAACCAGTTGTCCTGTCCCTGCAGCTGAAAAACACCCCCATAGCATGATGCTGCCACCACCATGTTTCACTGTTGGGATTGTATTGGGCAGGTGATGAGCAGGGCCTGGTTTTCTCCACCGCTTACAATTAACACCAAAAAGTTCAATCTTCATCTCATCAGACCAGAGAATCTTATTTCTCATAGTCTGGGATCCTTCATGTGTCTGCGGCTTTCATATGTCTTGCACTGAGGAGAGGCTTCCGTCTGCGGCTTTCATGTGTCTTGCACTGAGGAGAGGCTTCCGGCTTTCATGTGTCTTGCACTGAGGAGAGGCTTCCGTCTGCGGCTTTCATGTGTCTTGCACTGAGGAGAGGCTTCCGTCTGCGGCTTTCCTGTGTCTTGCACTGAGGAGAGGCTTCCGTCTGCGGCTTTCCTATGTCTTGCACTGAGGAGAGGCTTCTGTCTGCGGCTTTCCTGTGTCTTGCACTGAGGAGAGGCTTCCGTCTGCGGCTTTCCTGTGTCTTGCACTGAGGAGAGGCTTCCGTTAGCGGCTTTTCTATGTCTTGCACTGAGGAGAGGCTTCCGTCTGCGGCTTTCCTATGTCTTGCACTGAGGAGAGGCTTCCGTCGGCGGCTATCATATATCTTGCACTGAGGAGAGGCTTTCATGTGTCTTGCACTGAGGAGAGGCTTTCATGTGTCTTGCACTGAGGAGAGGCTTCCGTCTCCAGCTTTCATGTGTCTTGCACTGAGGAGAGGCTTCCGTCTGCGGCTTTCCTATGTCTTGCACTGAGGAGAGGCTTCCGTCTGCGGCTTTCCTGTGTCTTGCACTGAGGAGAGGCTTCCGTCTGCGGCTTTCATGTGTCTTGCACTGAGGAGAGGCTTCTGTCTGCGGCTTTCATGTGTCTTGCACTGAGGAGAGGCTTCCGTCTGCGGCTTTCATGTGTCTTGCACTGAGGAGAGGCTTCTGTCTGCGGCTTTCCTATGTCTTGCACTGAGGAGAGGCTTCCGTCTGCGGCTTTCATCTGTCTCGCACTGAGGAGTGGCTTCCGTCGGCCGCACTCTGCCATAAAGCTCCAACTGCTGGAGGCTGCAGTGTTAGCTGACTTTATGGAACTTTCTCCCATCTCCCTCCTGCATCTCTGGAGCTCAGCCACAGTGATCTTGGGGTTCTTCTTTACCTCTCTCACCAAGGCTCTTCTCCCATGATTGCTTGGTTTGGCTGGACGGCCAGGTCGAGGAAGAGTTGTGGTCATCCCAAACTTCTTCCATTTTAGGATTATGGAGGCTACTGTGCTCTTAGGAACCCTGAGTGCTGCAGAAATTCTTTTGTAACCTTGGCCAGATCTGTGCCTTGCCACAATTCTGTCTCTGAGCTCCTTGGGTGGTTCCTTAGACCTCATGATTCTCATGTGCTCTGACATGCACTATGAGGTCTTATATAGACAGGTATGTGCCTTTCCTAATCAAGTCCACTCAGTTTAATTAAACACAGCTGGACTCCAATGAAGGAGTAGAACCATCTCAAGGAGGATCAGAAGGAAATTGACAGCAGCATGTGCGTTAAATATGAGTCACAGCAAAGGGTCTGAATACTTATGACCATGTGATATTTCATTTTTTTTTTTTTTATACATTTGCAAAAATATCTACATTTGTTTTTTTTTTTTGTTTGTTTTTTCTTTCAAGAGCAAAAAATTAACTTTTTTGATTTTACCAAATGGCTGCAATGAAACAGAGTGAAAAAATTTAAGGGTCTTAATACTTTCCGTATCCAATGTACAATGGTCGTCCTGGAACCAATAAATATTGTATATTTACTGCCCGCTGTAGTTGAAATAATGGCTTTGTTGGCTGAGAAGAGGTAGAAATCTGATATTACTGTTGCTTTTCTGCGTTTGGGTAGAATACTCTTGAATTTCAGGGTGACGGCCATGGTGCGGGCTGCAGTGACTGCTCGCTGAATCAGCCGTAGTTTCATTATTCGTCAGTATGAAGATAACATATCTGACGCCTGCTATGTTCACCAGCTCTTGACTCATTCTGCAACTACAAGCGACTTTCCTACACAGTCTGAGAAAGGACTCCGTCCCACATGACTTATCAAGAGGCCTGAGCTGCAGAGCTGACACTCTCTCTGTGCGCTGTCCTCCTTGCATGCGAGTTTCAATCTAGTCATCGTAAGCAAGAATTTGGAAATTAAACAGAACTGGTTTCGGGAGTCGTGAGTAGAGTATTACAGATCACGGCTGGAGCTGTAGGATTCACGTCTATGGTGACGATCTAGGGATTTCAGATTCGTTCTGACTAAAGCTTATTTCGCTTAGAAAATTCTAGTGATTAAAGGGCACGTCTGTTCAGTTTCCTATTCTGACCGCTGTTTGCCAGGCCTAGTAGTCCCCAGTGACATGGCATACAGCCGGATGCACAGTAGACAGGATGGAGCTGGTCTTGGTAGTTAAAGCGGTTTTGCCACAAAGTGAGTTCCTTACCTCTTCTCTACTCAGGAGAGAATATAAGCAAAGCATGCTGAGTCATGAAGGGCTGCAGGGGTGAAAGGGAGGGTGGTGAGCAGAGAGCGAGGAAGAAGGCAGCGTCTGCAATGTTTAATCAAATGATTACATTACAGCCAGTGGATTCCCAATACAGCAGACAACCTCATACAATGCACTTTCTCCCCAGCCCCTTGCAAGCTCCTTCATGTTCCCTGTCATCAGATAAGAAGTGCAAAAACGCAAGCGCTTCCAGATCGTGTCTAATGTAAACTCTCGGGTAACTAAGGGGGACTGAGCAATGCTGTATCTCTCACAGGATTCACTTTATGTAATAACATATATTTAGAAAAATGATTACCCATTTTTGAGGATCCCATGTCAACATTACATCGTGGCAAAACCTCTTTAAGGCAGTGTCCCCCTCGCTATTTTTTTTTTTTTTTTTAATTCGCAAAATTTATGGGCCTAAAAACTAACCTGTAAAACTGTCTTGTTGCGCATAGCAACCAATCAGACCTCGGCTTTCATTTTTATACACCTGTTTAAAAAAAAAAATAAAAATTTAAGCTGAGCTGTGATTGGTTGCTAAAAGCAACAAAGATGGTTTGACTGAAGCAAAAGTTAAAGGCCTCACTTATAAAAACTGCCGAACAAGGGAATTGTCTGTTGCCCATAGCAACCAGTCAGCGCTCAGTTACTTTTAAACCGCTCAAGAAAATTGAAAGCTGGTTGCTATGGGCAACAAGACCGTTCTGTGGTCTGGCAGTTTTTTTTTTTTTCCCTTGTAAATGAGACCAATACAAACTATATACAATAAAACTGTTGCCCATGGCAACCAAGGTTCAGTTACAAACTGGTCAAGAAAAGTGAAAGCTACTTGGTCTTTGTTGCCCATAGCAACCAATCAGCTTTTTTTTTTTTTTTTTTTAAGGATCTGTTAACACAGCGTCTTTTAGATGCGTGTTTGGCTCTGTGTTTTGGACCCAAACACACATCTACCAATGTGCAGTGTGATTTACATTAGTTTCAATGTAAGACGAGCAACGACGATCCGTTGAAAGAATTGACCTGTCAATTCTTGATGCGTTTTATGCAGCAGACGCCATATTTTAAAACTATAGGGTGCACAGAAAACACATCCAAACGCTGCACACTTTGGATGCTTTTGACGCAGTATTTTTCAATCCATTATTCAGTTTGAAAAATGCACTGTAAACTCATCCTTACTGTTAGGGTATGTTCACACGGTGCATTGCGGCACTACCTGTGCGCATCACAATACGCCTGCTGTTCAAAGTACACACTGGCCAGCATGTACTTTCAACAGCGATACGGCCCTGCCTCTGATTACTTTCGTTTTCATACTCGAAAGAAGGGAGTCTCTACTTTGAGTGCTGTGGTTTTACCGTGTTTGTGGAGCGTACTTCGGGGGCATGGCATCGCAATTATGAGCCAAAGTACACCCCGCAAAAACATCATGTGATCGTACTTTTTAACATATGTTCACACCGCTGATTAAGCACTGAATCGGTCCCTGGATCGGTATTTTTATTTCACCCCCTGCCCCTCTGTATAATCCATGTCGTTGTGCACGCAACTTTTTTTTTTTTTTTTTTTTTTTTTTTTGTTTTTAGTGTGGACTTTTCAGCTCTGACACAAACTTGACCTGTAAATTATTGTGCCGGATTCGCTACTGAATCTTCACCTCACTGAAAAGTGGTGTCAAATTCATGTCCAAAATCTGCGCTTAGTGTTGCGGATTTCAGACCCAGTTTCAGCGCTGACATTTTTAGCGCTACAAATAAGCTGTGTGAACATACCCTAAGGCAGTTTTGATAAATCGGGCCGTTTTTGTCTTTCATTCCCCAATGAATTCTTCTTAGTCATCAGAACAGTAAGGGCACGTCCCCACGGCACGGGTTTTCGGACGGTTTTTTCAGACCGCCTGAAAAACCTGCCGAAAACGAGCACGGTGGTGCTCTATGGAAAACCCATGCAGTAGTCCCCACTGGACGGGTTTTTCGTTGGGTGGCTTTTCCGGCCGCAAAACATTGAACAGGCACAATCTTCCGATCCCTCATGTGAACGCCGCTCCGTGTTCGGCATAGCGAGCAGTGATCATCTCACTTCTAATTGTTTAGATCAGTCTTTGGGTCCCCTCTGTCAGTCCCCGAGACGGATCTAAAAAGCGCTTGTAACACGAAGTGAAAACTCCGTGTGAACAAGCCCTAATACCCCCCCCCTCACCCCTGTAATCAAAGCATCGCTATCATCCTATAGGAAATTACATTGTTCTATTGTGCAATAGCCTGTGGATGCTTTTTGTCCAACACTAGTATGGCTTGTGACCACATCTGCTGAGGGATATGAAGCTTAGATGCTGCTAGTTAGAATACACCTATAAGACGGTGAAGCGAGTAGCGTTAACTGATGACCACAACACCTTTCAGGAGATGGGATATATTAGTAAGCATGTGAACAGTCCATTTTAGAAGTTGACTCGTTGTAAGCAAGAAAAATGTGTAGGTGTAAGGATTTGAGTGACTCCCAATAAATACTAAGTTGTGGTCAGTTGTTGCCAAAATGACAGGCCCTGTAGGGAGTTCCTGTGAAGCAGGGGTTAGTACCTACCAAAAGTGGTCCAAAGAAGGACTACTGGTGAACCAGCAACAAGGTTATAGGGACCCAAGGTTCACAGAGTTTAGGGAATAAAGGTTAACCCATTTGGACCAATCTTTCTGAAGAAGTTCCTGCTGGGTATGATGGAAAGATGCCAGGGCAAACAGGCATCGCAGCTTGTTTTGTTTGAGGCTGTATAGCCATAGACCAGGCAGAATGCCCAAACTGACCCCTGTCCACCTCTGAAAGTGCTTATAGTGAGACATGGACATCAGAACTGGACCGTGGAGAGATGGAAAAAAGTGACCTGATCTGGTCATGGTTTCTTTTACATCATGTGAATGGGTGGGTGTGTTCATCAGTTATTTGGGGAAGAGATGGTACTAGAATGCCCCATGGGAAGAGGTCAAGTTGATGGAGGCAGTGTGATGCTCTGGGCAATGTTCTGCTGGAAACCTTGGGTCCGGCATCATGTAGAGGTTACATACATACCACCTGCCTAAACTTTCTACAGACAAGTCCAACCCTTCAGGGTAACCACATTCCCTAATGGCAGTGGGTAAGGGGCTTAAAGGGGTTGTATCATTTCATTAAATGGTCTTCAGAATAAGGAGGCAGTGAATACAAGCAACTTTGCAATTGGATGTCATTAGCAAAGCTGTCTTGTATTCACAGTTTTCCTTATTTTCTGTTTACACTGATCTCCAGTGCTGGTCGGATCCCTCCTCCTTGCATTTCACTAGCTGAGAGCTCATTTACATTCTGTACAGCCCAGGTTGTATTCACGGAGCTTGCATTCCTGCCTCTCTCACTCAGAGTAAGGGACCGGCACATTTTCACTCTGCACAGCCAGAAGAAACAGAATAACACTGCAGGGCTTCTATAATCAGAAAACCGCACAATTGTGTGTCGATCCCTGCCTCTACTGCATAGAAAGGAGATCTGTGCCGTTCATAGAAAGCTGGTTTCAACTGTAACAAATCTCCAGCTGTGAGAGAAGATATCGGTGCTTAGTCTAGATTGAATGCAGCCTGTGGTATGTATACAGCTCTTACAAAATAAGACTGATAGGGAGAGACACAGTGACATGTGGACTCAGAGGGGGGGGGGTCTCGGGAGCCAGCATGAACAGTGAAGGGGGGGATGATGTCATCCAGCTGGGAGGGGAAGAAACGCCCCTGCATTTCTAGAGTTGAGAAGCTGAGATCAGTATGAATCAGCTGAACTAAAGAAGCGATACATCCCCTTTAAAGTCCAGATGAGGTCAAAGCACATGGCCACAAAATGCACAAATGGCATAGAGCAAAACTGGAGCCCGATTTTTCTAGTTCTCATGGTTGTCTCCTGCCCCTGTTTTTGTCCAGCGCTGCCTACTGTTCTCATTAGACATGGGAATAATCCAGCGATGCAGGGGAGATGGTTCCTAGTCTGTTTTGCTTTATACAGATTCCTAGATACGTCGGCCTCCTGCCAGACCACATGGGCTGATCGGTCCATATACCATCTGCACCATACTTACTTCTGTCCTCTTCTATCCCCTACAGGAAGATTGGTGACGGCAGTGTTCAGAGGTTCGATAAGAGTCTGGAGGAATTCTATGCCCTGTGCGACCAACTGGAGCTCTGTTTGGTACGTAATCTCCTCATGCTGTGCCATCTATGAAACCTCCTGTAAGGGCAGATCGCTTCAGGTCTGAATTTCTTGACCAAGTGAGCTAGTACTCTTCAAAGCGATCCATCACGTGTAGTCGGCCTCTAAAAGGTATCACCTGATTTCTTCACTCTTCTGTTGCACATGTGCAGCTGGTGGGTCCAGTCATGTCCACAAAGCCGGTGTGGTAGCCCCCATACTCTTTATTAGCTCTCCGTGACATTTGGACGGCTCAGTTGTCCGGGTTCCTGACTAAATTTACTTGCTCCAAGGCGTCAAAGACCACTGCTTTTGGGGGCCAGAAGTGGGCTCAGAACAATTGCAACTTTTTCTTCTGCAGTTCTTTCAAAAATGGTAAGCCTTTAGATAGGGCAGTAAAATCTGTAATGGCACGGTCATCCAAGGATTCATCAAAGGTTAAAACAACGTGTTTTGGACCATGTCCTTCTAAAAAAAGAACACAAACACTTGTTTTTCAACCACAAGGACTTTGTGTCCACAACGCACTGCTTTAACCTCAACACATATAAAATTGATGCTTTAATTCAAAACCGATCCTCTGATGACAACCGTATGATGGATTCTACTTTCTTTAGCTCCAACGACTCCGGTATCAAATCAGATTTTCTCACTAGGTCTACAGAAACCGAACACTGAGGTGTCACACTGTCTTGTAAAAGAGAAAAGGTTCAAGAATCTGTTTAATGCTATTTTACATAAGGCACGTTCACATTTGCCATGACGGAAACTCAACGAACCGCGTTACAGACAATGGGGTCCATAGGTGTCCATGTAGCCCGCAGGGGTGTCAAACTGTGGCCCTCCAGCTGTTGGGAAACTACAACTCCCATCAAACCCCCTGTTATACACCATATAAATGCATGATGGGAGTTGTTGTTTCCCAACAGCTGGAGGGCCACAGTTTGACACCAGTAGTGAATTCAGCTTTGCAATTATTTACTTCTGGACAAATGGAAATCACGGTTCAGCTTCAGATGTTTCCTAATGAATCTTCCTACAAAGCGCTGTCTTCTTTTTGTGGTATAAAAATCTCAGCATATAGTGTCCCACCACTGGAAAATTCAGCCCACTCCATACCTCCTTGCGCCCCCTTTTTGGGATGAAGTGGCGCTCTAGACGGTCGGCTACCTTCACCGACCCGTCGTCCCAGCTCTGATCCCAGGCAAACCTACTTCTAGATCATTACCAGTGCCTGGCTGGAGGGGCTGGTGCATGACACAGATTCATGCACCTGTGTTATACACCTTTCCTTTTAAAGCGGTTGTCCAACTCTTTAGTCATTGATGGCATATCGATAGAATATATCTGATCCGTGCGGGTCGCATTTCCAAGACCCACACCTATCTCTAAAACGAGGACTTTCCCATTGACTTCAGTCCTGATCACCTGTCTGTTCAAACTAGTAAGGTTTTGGGGCCCGTTCTAGAGATAGGTGTGTCCCCCAGAGGTGGGACCGTGCCTTTCTGACATTGATGGCATATCCTATCGATTATGCCATTAATATCTATGGTGAGACGGTGTTTTACCGTAAGCGTGTGCTCATAGCCAGCTACGAACTGACCATCTCGGAGAATGGGGAGGGCGACGCTTGTCATCCTGCCCATTAATTTCTATTGACGTTCCGCTTATAGCCAAAAGAATGTGCTCTGCTATATTCCGAATTCCCATAGAAATGAATGGGGAGGACAGCCTTGTGGATTGGGGTTATTGGCCGGAAAGCCCCTTTTTAAACCTAAGCTACGCGTGCACTTGGCAACGCCAATCGCTCTTTGCTCCAAATGCAGAAGGAAGTGTGTTGGACAATCCCTCTAAATCGATAGGCCTCCGCTTCTTTCTATATGGTCAAGTCTTTACCATCTCCTAACCCTGGAAGCTAGTAGATGGACATGACACTGTTAAAGAGAACCTGTCACCTAGGTTATGCCCCCCTTGCTGAGGGCAGTACAAGCTAGTGTCAGACCTGCTGTTTCCAGCGCTGTGCCCCTTATTCTGTAAGATGCTGTAGTGTTAGAGCATTTACCCCTCAAATCTTACTCATAAGCAAGTGTTGGCCCCGCCCACCAAAGGCTAGCCCCGCCCACCTGACAGTTATTCACATGTTTCTACCTATTCAAAGTAATCGGTTTATCAGTTGAGGTGGGCGGGGCTAGCCTCAAGTGGGCGGGGTTTGAAAAAACTGGCTCTTTCGTGACTTTTCTGGTGAAAACTGCAGATTTGAGCATTAAATACTCGAAACTGCAGCATCTTACAGAATAAGGGACACCGTGCTGGAAACAGCAGGTCTGATACTAGCTTGTGCTGTCCTCAGAAATGGGGGCATAACCTATGTGACAAGTTCCCTTCAATTTTTACCTGGGCAACCTTTACTGTCAATTGCTGTGGCTGCTAGAAAGTCATTCTCGCCCCCAACTCTTCTCTGTTCCAACTCCGCTGCTGCTCTCGGCAGGTTTTCTGTGGTCGTCCTGTCCGTCAGGCAGTCACGGTTACAGCTGCTGCGGCCGCTTGTCTTTTCCTGAATTGCCATTTAGAAGTGAACGGTGATGTCAGAAAAAGACATGGCGGTTGCAGCGATGATGTTCTGATTGACCGAGACTATAGAATACTAGGCGAGAGCAGAGGAAGAGCTGACTTTATTTTTTTATTTTCTTGAAGCAACAATCGACAGTAACATTTTGACATGGATGACCCCTTTTAAAGGGATATTCCCATCTCTCACACTGATGAAATATTGATAGGATATGTGATTAAACCTTGAGACCCGCTTCTCGCTCTGAAAATCTCTGTCCAGAATGAAAAGTATACCGCGCTTGTGCACAACTCCTTCATTCTGTTTGGGAGTAGTTTCCATTCTAATCGGAAATTTTCAGTAGCCCGTTCTCGGTGCAGGTCATAGGTTACCTTGGGCAAAAAAGTGAGTTTTAGACCTAAACAATTTTCATACATGTGGCCCTAAGGGTCTCATTTAACAAAAACTGTCTTTGGGAGTGGAACGTTTCCGCTCCCAAAACAGTATCCGAATTTCCTATGTCAAACGGCGTTTGTAGTTCACACACGACAAGGTTTTTATGTGCTTCTTTGGAAGCTGTTTTGGGCGCTGAAAAAGTGTCATGTCCATTCGTGAAGCATTTTTAGGTGCGTTTTAGGTGCGTTTTTTGACCCGTTTGTGCGGTTGAAAACCTTGTACAAAAATGCGCGAAGAAGCGTGTTTCAGGTGAGGTTTTCATACTGTGTTGGGAGCGGAAACGCTCCGAAAACGGCATCAAAATCAGCTGTGTGAACATACTCTATTAGTAACACTGTCTTTGTTGCCCATAGCAACCAATCCGTGCTCAGCTTTCCTTTTTCCAGAGGACTCTATGAAATGAAAGCTGAGCCTTGATTGGTTGCTATGGGCAACAAAGACGGGCCTCATTTACCAAAACGGTCTAAGGCCATGTTCACACGGCTTATTTTGACGTGGTTTTGGACGAGGTTTTAGGAGAGTTTCCTCGCCCAAAACGCCCCCAGTTCATTTAATTGATTCCTGTGTAAAACCTCGTGTGTGAACTACGAGGTTTTATACAGGAATCAATTAAATGAACTGGGGGGGTTTTGGGCGAGGAAACTCATAAAACCTCGTCCAAAACCACGTCAAAATAAGCCGTGTGAACATGGCCTTAGACCGTTTTGGAAGCGCTGAAAAAAGTGTCATGTCCATTCTTGAAGTGCTGTTTTTGTCCTAGCTATTCATTTGTATATGTGAAAACCTTGTTGGAAACCGTGCAGAGAAGCGCCTCTAAAACCTCTTCTGAAGAATCCTGTTTCAGGCGAGGGTTTTGGGCATGGAAATGCTCCGAAAACCACGTCAAAATAAGCCGTGTCAACACACCCTTTTGGGTTTGGCCGCGGGTTTCGGCGGCCAAAACCTCTCCTAAAACTCGACTTTGCGGCGAGGTTATCGTCGTGGTGCGCGGTTTTCGGCGCGGTTTTCCCCCATACAAATTGGCAGGGCAAAAACCGCGCCGAGAATCGCACCACCCGCGGCAGCAGCCACCGCGCTGAAGACTCGCTGTCAGAATTGACAGGAGACTTCTCACACGCGCGCGGCACCAAAGCCGCGGCCAAGACCGCGCCCTGTGAGTGGTAACGCCGTTTCCCATAGGAAACCATGTTATGAACTGGGGCGTTTGGGGCGCGATTTGGACGAGGTTTTGACCGCGGCCAAATCCGTCGTGTGAACATGCCCTTGCAGTAAGACACTGTTGCCCATAGCAACCAATCGGAGCTCCTCTTTCATTTCGTATAGTGCTCTGGTAAAATGAAAGCTGAACTCTGGTTGCTATGAGCGCTAATTGGTTGCTATGGGCAGCAAAGACAGTCTTGCTGATAGTTTTGATAAATGAGGCCCACTGTGTATTAGAAAGCAGAATATTAGTCATTCTACTTGATTAAGATTTCTCTGCTGAAGTAATTCTATCGCTAAGTAGTATTGAGGAATCCCAGGAATGTAAATGCATGAAACCGGAGGGGCTGATACTACTCCATGTTTATCACATCGGTCCTCTCCCCTTCCAGCTGGAGTTAATCTTGTGTGCTGGGTGCTGCGGACATGCCTAGGATTCCTTATTGCTCACATTTGGTGGGGAAGGGAGGTGTCGCAGTGGTAGTGGAGTAGTCATACATGTGGGCTGCGAGCTCCGGAAGTTGGGGTTGTGAGAAGGATCAGCGGATTAGGATTACAGGAATTTGGGCAGAACTCTTGCTGTGTGCTGACCTCTCTCTTTTACACTCCCTCAGCGCCTCGCCTATGAATGCCTCTCTCAGAGCTACGACAGTGCCAAGCACTCCCCTACCCTGGTGCCCACAGCTACCAAACCCGATGCCGTGCAGACCGAAAGCCTACCCTACACCCAGTATCTCAGCATGATCAAGTCTCAAATCTCTTGTGCCAAGGACATACATAACGCTCTGCTGGAATGTTCCAAAAAGATCATGGGTAAGACGCCGACCACTCAGGGCGTCTTGTAACTCTCGCCGAGAACTCTTTAATTGTCTTGTACCATTGCAGGCACACCACTGGGACATGTGGGCTGGCGTCCTCAATGCTCACAGTGACAAACTCCAGGGTGTGACTGGTGACAAGACTGCGTCTGCTTCTATACGTGTTACCAATAGCCAGTTCATACTGAATACCCTCATTGTAAACCCAGGGTCTCCTCCGGAGGATGACCACCTTTTCGGAGGGACCCTCTTCACCTGTCCGATGAACACCCAGTACAAAAAGTTCATGGATAGGATGGTTTTGCAAAGAAATCCGATCCCATTCGCAAAGTATGGTTTGTTCATTGATAGCTAAAGCCTTCAAATGATCCAGTTCCTCAAGTTTATTCAAGATCTCTGCTTGCAGTGAATGAAAGCGGTCACAGTTTGCATTCAATGGAGCTGAAATTTTGCTTCGCTCTTAGGGTATGTTCACACGGCTTATTTTGGGGCGCGTTTTGCGGCGTACTGCGCTTACTACGTGGCGAAATGCGCCCCATAATTATGGTAAGGCCTCGTTCACACGGCTTATTTCGCCGCGTATTTGCCGACAGATTGACGATCGTCAATCCGTCGGCAAATCCGTCCGAAATAAGTCACAGCCTATTTTTCTATTGATTTCAATAGAAAATACGGCTCGTCGTTCACACGACGCGTAGTTCCGTTCCGGATTGCCGCCGCGGATTGACGACGGCAATCCGGACGGAAAAACAATTGACATGTCAATTATTTCCGGACGGATTCAACAACTACAATGATTGTAGATGGTGAATCCGTCGGGAAATCAGTTACAAATACGTGCCACACTTAGTGGCACTTATTTGCAACTGATTTTCAACTGATTTCAGAACGTATTTACATCGGAAATCCGTTGTAAATACGTTCTGAAATAAGCCGTGTGAACGAGGCCTTACCCATAGCTCTCATAGAGAACTATGGATTACGCCTCGTCCCCCTCCCGCCCCCCGCACATACTATGCAATCATATTGTACGTGCGGGGAGATAAGTGACATGTCAATTATTCGCGGCGATTAAGCGTCACGAGTAATGCATTTCTATGGGGCCGGTGTGCTTTCTATTACACACGTCTTAGCGCGAGCTCCCAAAACATACGCGCCGCAGTACATCGTGTGAACATACTCTTAAGCTACCCTAGAGGGCTCTGCTACAATTTAAAAGCTGCACACCTGTGCAAGCGGGACATAATCGGGATAGGTTCTTAGCCTATGGATGTAAACCATGCATGTTCATTCACGGACAGCAAGCAGACAAAAAATCGGAACAAAAGAAATTATAATGTTTTAGAAACTGATATGTAGTTATCCAGCAACTCTGCATTCCTTCTAAGCGATGTCACATGGTCAGGTAAAGAAGGATGAATGTGAGTGTGTGTGTTTTTAAGGTTTTTTTTTTTTTTTTTTTAAATCTGGTAATTTTTTTCAGCAATAGCACCACTTTTGTGTACAGGCTTTATCTACTATTGCAGGCTCATTAACTTTTTTTCTACTCTCGCACAAATAGAATCCGGGCAGCGAATGAAGTTCAGGACGCGGACGTCAGGCACGACTTTATAGTTGAGTTGATGTGATTTTTTTTTTTTTTTGTTATTTTTTTTTTTTGTCAATATAGCTTTTATTTAAAAGTGGACGATACCTTTTGAAATGGTGCATATTGTTCCTGTGTACATTAAAACTGATGGCAGCTCCTGGTTTTGCCCAGTTTTTTTTTTTTCTTGCGTGTTTTCTAGGTAGGAGCTGAACCTGCCGGGGGAAAAAAAATTACCTAAAATCCACATGAAAACTGCGTCGGGACATAAACACAGAGTTGCTTGATGCTTATTTTGGGGTGTATTTTGCTCCGAATGTTCAAATGCAGCTCTCATTGAGTGCAGTGTAAAATCACCATTGCCGTTTAGATAGCGATGATTTTACATGAGTATTTTTCGCCGCAAAGGTATAGAAGGCAGAAATGTGCCTCAGGTCAGTCCACGTCATTTCCTCATTGAACTTTCACGCTTGCCCCTTAGGCTATGTTCACACGGGGTAATTTCGGTGCGCATTTTGCGTCGTATTTGCGCTCTAATACAAGCGACATGCGTACCGAAATTATGGTAATCCATAGCTCTCCTAGAGAACTATGGATTACGCCTCCTCTCCCCGGGCATACATTACTATCGTGTGAACATAGCCTTAGAATATGTTCACACGGCTGATTTTGTATGTGGCCTAATGGGCGTCCAATCTGCCTTACGTTCTTTCTACATGGAGAATCTGATTTGTTCACATAACGCTGATTTTTCTTTTTTTCAGTGTTAAAGAATTGACCTGTCCATTCTTGAGGCAGATTCCACTCTGAATCCTCACCTTGCATTTTAGAGTATAGGAGGTGAAAATCCGATTATGAACATTCACATCAAATCCTCATGTGCTATCCATGCTTACAGAAGCAGATATTAGATGAGGATTCAGTGCTGAAATTTTCAGCGTCTGTCAGCGATGTCTACACAGCATGGTTATTGGACGGTTCTGCTGACGGTTTGCTGGTTTAGAAACCGTCTGAAGACCATCAAGCAACCATCCCAATAGATTTTAATAGAAAATCAGTATTGACTGCTGAACGGAACAGATTTTCTGCCAGATGGTTTTTCAGGGTGACTTTAGATCTATATGTGTGTCTTAACCTAGTGTATTGTTAGCAAGACTAGGACACACCTAGGTAGTACCACAGGTAAATACTTAACCCCTTCCTGATATTGGAAGTATGTCCTAGCTCAATAAAGTACACTCTGCACCCCATTTTGAAAGGAAAAAAACCCAGAAATGTAGATATTTTTGCAAATTTATTAAACAAGAAAAACTTGACTATCACATGGTCTTAAGTATTCAGACCCTTTGCTGTGACACTTGTACTTAACCCACATGCTGTCCATTTCCTTCTGATCCTCCTTGAGATGGTTCTACTCCTTCATTCGAGTCCAGCTGTTTAATTAAACTGATTGGACTTGATTATAAAAGGCACACACTTGTCTATATAAGACCCCACAGTGCATGTCAGAGCACATGAGAATCATGAGGTCTGAGGAACTGCCCAAGGAGCTCAGAGACAGAATTGTGGCAAGGCACAGATCTGGCCAAGGACACACAAGAATTTTCTGCAGCACTCAAGGTTCCTAAGAGCACAGTGGCCTCCATAATCCTAAAATGGACGCCACTGGGACGACCACAACTCTTCCTCTACCTGGCTGTCCAGCCAAACTAAGCAATAGTGTGAGAAGAGCCTTGGTGAGAGAGGTAAAGATAAACCCCAAGATCACTGTTACTGAGCTCCAGAGATGTAGTAGGGAGATGTCCACAAAGTCAACTATCACTGCAGCCTCCACCAGTCGGGGCTTTATGGCAGAGTGTGCCAACAGAAGCCTCTCCTCAGTGCAAGACATATGAAAGCCGCAGACGGAAGCCTCTCCTCAGTGCAAGACATATAGAAGCCGCATACAGTTTGCAAAAACCACATGAAGGATCCCAGACTATGAGAAATAAGATTCTCTGGTCTGATGAGACGAAGATGGAACTTTTTGGTATAAATTGTAAGCGGTGGAGAAAACCAGGCCCTGCTGATTACCTCCCCAATACAATCCCATCAGTGACACATGGTGGTGGCAGCATCATGCTATGGGGGTGTTTTTCAGCTGCAGGGACAGGACGACTGGTTGCAATTGAAGGAAAGATGAATGCGGCCAAGTACAGAGATATCCTGGATGAAAACCTCTTCCAGACGCTCTGGACCTCAGACTGGGCCGAAGGTTCATCTTCCAACAAGACAATGGACCTAAGCACACAGCTAAAATAACAAAGCAGTGGCTTCAGAACAACTCTGTGCTCATTCTTGACTGGCCCAGCCAGAGCCCTGACCTACACCCAATTGAACATCTCTGGGAAGACTTGAAAATGGCGTCCACCACCATTCACCATCCAACCTGAGGGAACTGGAGAGGATCTGCAAGGAAGAATGACAGAGGATCCCCAAATCCAGGAGTGAAAAACTTTTTGCATCATTCCCAAGAAGACTCATGGCTGTACTAGCTCAAAGGGTCTGAATACTTATGACCATGTGATATTTCAGTTTTTCCTGTTTTATAAATTTGCAAAAATAATTTTTTTTTTTCTTTCAAGATAAGGTGCAGAGTGTACATTAATGAGCAAAAAATGAACTCTTTGGATCTTGCCAAATGGCTGCAATGAAAGAGTGAAAAATTTTAAATGGGTCTGATTACTTTCCATACCCACTGTATATCTTAATCACAGTTGCAGCAGTTAAGGGGAAGCCCGAAGGAAGGAGCTAACAAAGGCTTCTGAGCTGCCTGTGATATCACTGTCTGGCTGTGCCCTGTGCTGGTCATAGTGGTTGTAATGGTGATCTAAAGATCCTCTATGGGGAAAAGTAAAATAAAAATAAAGTCACAGAATTGCGATTTTTCGTTTATGGTGCAGCACTTAAAATGGAATAAAAAGTGATCTAAAGCTCTTATAAATGCCAAAATGGTACCAATAAAAACATTGATTCATCTCGCAAAAAAAAAGCCCCGACACAACTCTATATGCGGGAAAAATAAACATAGGTTATGGCTATCAGAAGTATAGCAATACACAAATATTTTACACAAACTTTTTTTATTTATTTTTTAAAGCACTTCAACATAAAGTTGTTTTTATGAATGGGTGATCGCCGTAAATAGTGTCAACCCACAGCGTAAAACTTAACTTGTCACCAGGGCTGTGAACTCGGAGTTGTTATAAAATGGGCCAATTCCAAAGATATTTAATGAATTGGTTCAGTTAGCTCAGTGCCAAGAGCAAGAGGAATTGGGTCTTGCCAGTGCTACTGCTCCCATATATCCGCCTCATCAGATGACGAAATTACTATTGGAAAGTATTTGGATGACATGGAGCAGGCAAAGCATTGCCGCAGGGGGAAAAGATTCTGCTTCCATAGCAAACAGATTGAGATAAGTGAAAAATGTTTCTGAAATATGGTCAAGGAAGTAGAAGATTTCAACCGTTCATCAGAACTGACTGTGCTTGAGGCAATTTCTTCATACCCTGAGATTGTTAGAGATGTTGTCCATGTGGTCACCGCTTTGCCATGAACACAAGTTAGTGTAGAGAGGCCGTTCTCTAGCCTGGAAATAGTGAGATCAGATGTGAGGTCATCTATGAAGGAGGATCTGATGGAGGTGATATTATTTCTCATAACAAATTCATAGGCTCCACAAATGTTGTTCAGTAAGTTTTTATTAAACAGTTTTTTCCCATTTACTGCAGTGGTTTGCGTATTTACAAGTTTTTTGTGTTCTGAAGTTGTATCCAATAAATATATTTTTATGTTTTACCTAAATAGCTTGATTTATTGTCTCATAAAGGTGATAAAAAGCCTGATGTTACCATTTTACTACAATGAAGTTATCACATGAGCCATGTATAAGGGAGTCGGAGTCAGTGTGAGGGAAATTGAGGAGTCGGAGCAAAGCACTGCTTGTCCCGTATACTGCACTGTGACCGCTGTTAAAAAAAAAAAAAAAAAAAAAACACTACTAGGACTGCAGTATTTTCTTCACCCTGGATTAAAAAAAAAAAAAAAAAACAGATTTATAAGCGATCAAAGCCTGGTCCTCCTCAAAATGACACCAATAAAAACATCAACTCATCCTGCAAAAAACAAGCCGTTAATCAACTCCATATATATATATATATATATATATATATATATATATATATATATATATATGTATGGATTTGAGACTGACTACATAAAACAAACTGTATAAAATTTTAGACAATTGTACCGACCCACATAGTAAAGTTATCCTGTCAGTTATACTGCACGGCGAACGCTGGAAAAATGAAACCCAAAAAACAGTGGCTGAACTGCGTTTCTCCCCCATCCTACTTTCATGGCCCAATGCTGGTCTGGTACTTCAGGGGCTTTGCAGATGTGACATGGCACCCACCAAAATCTGCGTTCCAAAAGTTAAATAGTGCTCCCTCCCTTGTAAGCCTTGCCATGCTCCCAAACAGCAGTTTAAACCCATATAGATAGGGTATTGCGTAACAAATTTTGAGATGCTTCTTTTCTCCCCCTCCAAGATTTCTTGTAAACGTGAAACCTTTTCGGCTAAAATTCCAGATTTTTGGAAAATTTTTTTATCATTTTCACAGCACAACACTAAAAAAAAAGTTGTGAAACCCCCTGTGGGCTCAATATACTCACTACACCCCTGGATATATTCCTTAAAGGGGTTGTCTCACTACATTGATTCATCTTACCTCAGTCCTGTTTTCTTGGTTTCATTTTGAATTCAGGGGCGTGTTTACTGGCTTCCACTAGGCTGCAGTAGAAGCCAGGTCTGTAGCTATAGCAACCAGTGCTGGCAGCCTATCAGGAGAGATCAAACAGGTCTGTAGCTATAGCAACCTGAGGAGCTGATGCAGCCCATACAAGAGGGAATATTTAGGAATAGGTAGGACACTGTTAATGGGCATATATTACAAAGTGACTTGTTTTTGCAAGATCTTTCTTTAACCTAAAAAGCAATCCTTGTAGTGAGACAACCCCTTTAAGGGGTGTAGTTTTCCAATATGGGGTGTTAATTAGGGGTGTTAATGTTTCGCACCTTAGAGAGTCCACGAACCTGAAATGGCGCCTAAATAAAATCATAATGAAAAGAAGTCAAGTAAGTGCTCCCCTTATTCTGAGCCAAATGGCACACTAGGGCCACATATATGAGAGCTCTTTAAAAAATAAAAAATTGCAGAATGGGGAAATCCATATTAAATTGTATTTCCTTGCTCACATCTACTGTGTTCCAGTGAATAATGGATTGAAAATCTGCACCTTCACCTCCACTTTGCTTTCATTTTTGTGAAACACCTAATAGATTAAATAAAATTTCCTAAATGCTGTTTTGAATACTTTAAGGGGTGTAGTTTCTTATATGGAGTCATTTGTAGGGGCATCTAACATACAGGCCCCTCAAAGCCACTTCAGAACTGGACTGGTCCCTAACAAAAAAAAAAAAAAATCAATGTTATAAAGTTTCTTGAACATGTTAAAAATTACTACTAAATTTCAAAGCCCCCTAATGTTTAAAAAAAAAAAAAAAAAAAATGATGCCAACCTACATTTAAACATAGTAGATGCTAGTTCTAAACTATTTTGTGTGAACTATTTGTCTTAAACTTAAACGCAGAAATTTTGAAAGTGGCAAATTTTTACAATATTTTGATATTTTTCACAAATAAGGATTGTATGGACCAAAATTTCTTAACTTAAAGCACAACATGTAATGAAAAAGCAATCTGAATCACATGAATAGGTAAAAGGATCAAAGTTATTTCCACATAAAGTGACGTCAGATTTAAAAAAATGGGTCTCTGTCATGGAGGTCAAAACTGGCTGTGGCACTAAGGGATTAAAGGGGTGTTCTCACTAGGCTGCTTTACAGAGCCACTGCCAGCTTCAGGCTCATACTTCCTGTTCAGGCTGTGGGTGGTTCTACAGCAGTGACTGACATTTCAGCTCTGCTGAAGCCTTTTTATAGTGACATCGATGCAGGATGTTGGAGAACTCTGAAGGGCTAAAGCTGATCAGTAAGCAAGCTTTTTTTATTTAAGGATAAGGAACACCGCATAACTGGCAGAGCCTGTAAGAGCAGAGAAGTGGCTGGTAAATAGGGAAGCTTGTGTGCAAACGCAGGAAATTAAGATCTGCTCCTAACTCTAACGAGAAGCGAAGTTTAGAACCGCAGTTTATTTGGTAAAAGTCTTTATTTACCATTGCCTACATGTTCCGAGCTAATCCATGAAACAGGAATACCCCTTTAAAGAGGATCTGACCTGTTGCGTTTTGGATCCTCCGTGCTCCTTTGCCTCCTCTAGAAGGATGAGGACAGTTGGAGGCTGCGGTTTGTGACTTTCTCGCACCTGAGATGGTGGCCTCTGCTTATTCACTCCCATATCGTGCCCGCTGTTCTCCATGATCTGTTAGTGCTTAATGTACAAGAGACATCCTGTCCGTTTGGCAATACAGTCCTAAATATTGGCTGATCACCATGTGTTTAGTTTACCTACAGCTCTACCACAGGTACATTCAAAACTAATGGACTCTCCATATAATGCATAGATGTGCTGGGTCCATTGGATAGAGGAGTGAACCTCTGATTGTATCCAGTCTCTGCTCAGCCTAATTGAGAGATATTCACTCTGAGCAACTCCCATCTATTAAGGGATATGCAACAGATGCCCCACAGAGATCAGAGGACTAAACGTAGTACTATGTGGATTACATTTGTCCTACTTCCTGACAGTACAGGCTTTACTTGAGGGACTCGAAAGCATTTGGAAGATCACGGTTTTGTGTTCTGCAAGGAAAGTGGGCACCACCGGAAAATAGAGCTAATGTTATCCACAAGGGAGTACGTTTGCTCTATTGATCACTGTCTGCCGCAGCATCTACATGGTGACTGACCTCTAAATCTCAGTGATTTTAATAGGCTGTTTTGTAAAAATAACTTATTTAAAGGGATTGTCCATTGCCGTTTATTTTTTTTCCTCCGGAAACAGTGCACACCTGTAATTTGGGTATTGTTATGTACGGCAGAAGATTTCCCTATGTATTAGGGTATGTTCACACGATGTACTGCGGCGCATACATCCGTGTGTTTCGGGAGCTCGCGCTGATACGCGTGTACTCCCTGTTTGTGGCTATGTGCCGGCTCCATTGATATTCATTACTCGCGCCGCGTATTCGCCGCAAGTAATTGACCTGTCGCGTATCTCGCTCATATTAGAGCGCAAATACACTGCAAAATGCGCGCCGAAAGTACCCCGTGTGAATATATCTTTAGGGTATCTTCACACAGCGTATTCTTGGTCCATACTTTGGCACGTAATTGCGCTTTAGTATGCCCGAAGTATGGACCAAGAATATGGCATTTCATAGCTCTTATTGATTACCTGCTCTGTCCTCCATCGCACAATATGCGCCCGATGAAAGGACAGACGGCAATTCTTCCTGGCGATTACGCACCGGGGACAATGAAAGTCGGTGAGAGGCTTCAGAGTTGTGCGCTGGCCAGCTCATCCTTCTGAAGCTGTGGGCGTATAGCGACACGCACAGTACGCGCTGCTATAACCCTGGAATTTATTTGTGTGAACATACCCTTAGTTTGAACAAATATGTAGAAAAACAACCATCTCACCCACCCAGAGGATGTTTGGAAGGCAGAAGCACCAATAGAACAGGGATCTTGATTAAGGGTCCGAATGGACCTGAAATGCATAAGATGTTAAAGGGGTTTTGCCACGATCTCATTTCATACCTCCTGCATCCAGCTCCTCAGCTCTGTGTGCTCAGAAGGGGGCGTGTGTGATTTGTTTGAATTGCATATCATGTGACCCAGCAGGATGACATCACCAGGCCTTTCCTCTCTGTAGTCAAAGAAAGGTCTGTTTATATATAGAGTTGTAAATAGCTCAGCGGTAACATTTTTTGCTTTACAGCACATGGGTCCTTTGTTCAAATCCCTGCAGGAAAAAAACCTGTGGATTTTTTTTCCTATAACAATGCACAGACCTCGTTGAGGGTTTTTTTTTTTTTTTTATTTGCACTGTTTGACTTATTACTAACTAGTCCAAAGGACAGGCGTAAAATGACAGCACCCGTAGTTTGAACACTCAGTACCTACCTGAAAACAGAGGTGATGTCTGAGCATGTGCGACCAGGAGTGAGGAGCTCACAGCCCTGGTTGTATCCCCTGGAGAAGAGCTGTAAATAATGGATCACTAAAGGAGCAGCTAAAACAAAAACGGTGCAGAATTTTTAATAATGATAAATGGTGAAAATGTTTATTTTGTTTTCAAACTTCCCACGTCAATTTTACTTCGTGGCAAAACCCCTTTAAGTTTCTGTTTTATCAGATGCTGCAACATTGGAATAAAGATTGCACTTTTAAGAACGCTGCCGCCTTTCCCTTTTTTAATTTTTTTTTTTTTTTTTTTTCCCCCCCATAACCTTTTACTTACACACCTTAAAGGGGTTTTGCCACGATGTAATGTTGACGTGGGATCCTACAAAATGGCTATTTAATCACTTTTCTAAATATGTCCTTTAAAAAAGTGAATCCTCTGAGAGCTACAGCATTGCTCAGTCCCACTTAGTTTCCTGACAGTTTACATTAGACACGACCAGGAGCTGACAGGAGCTAATCTGGCCACGCTTGCGTGTTTGCACTTCTTATCTGATGACAGGGAACATGAACCAGCTTGCAAGGGACTGTTGAGAAAGACCTTTTTCTTTTGTATAGAAAATCCACTGGTTGTAATGTGATTATTTGAGTAAACATTGTAAATTGATTCCTGCTTACTGGCTCTGTGCTCAGCCCCCCCTCTCTCTCTCCCCTGTGACGCTGCATCCTATGTTTATCTTCTCTTCTTGGCAAAACCCCTTTATTCAATACAGTACGGTGTTTCCACGCTGTGGATATACAAATCACATCACATCTTCACACAGATTTTGGTGAAGAATCCTTGTGCTCTTATTAAATGGAAATCCATTGTGTCATTATGATATGGATTTCGTTGTGTAAAATTTGCATCCTATGATATTTCATGAGTGGCTCGGATTCTACATCAAAATCCCGTGTGAAAGGGTGCAGCTTGATGGCTCACTGGTTAGCAGGGTTGCCTCACTGGTTAGCAGGGTTGCCTCACTGGTTAGCAGGGTTGCCTCACAGGTTAGCAGGGTTGCCTCACAGCGCTTGGGTTCTGGGTCTAAATCCCACCAAGCAGTCGTGTGACGAGTTTGTATGTTCGCTCTGTGTTGTGACGGTTTCCTCTGGTTTCCCCCAAAGCATACTGATAGGTTACTTTGGAATTTAGACTCTCTCCCGCTCTCCATTGGGGCTCTCAATCTGTGTACAGCGCTGTGGAATATAAGAGTGCTATCTAAATGAATGAAATAAATAAAAACCCATGTGTGAAGGTGGCATTATAATCTATAGGCACAAACTACACTGGAGTATCTGCCTGTTAGGATGTAGGAATATATTTATATTCCACAAAAAGTCCACAGCACTCCAAAGTAATAAATTAGAAGGGTGGTTATTCCACCATGTCACTAAATTGCAACGTTTCAACCTCCCTGCTCTGCTGGCACCATCTATTTTTTGAAAAGGAGTGCTGCTTTTTTTCCCTGGGGATTATATAATATATATATATATATATATATATTATATAGTTGAAACCAGAACTTTACATACACTATATAGAAAGACACATATGCATGGTTTTCTCGCTATCTGACGTGAAATCAGAATAAGTTTTAACTGTTTT
The DNA here is from genome assembly GCA_025379985.1 of Phyllomedusa bahiana. Taxonomy (NCBI): domain Eukaryota; kingdom Metazoa; phylum Chordata; class Amphibia; order Anura; family Hylidae; genus Phyllomedusa; species Phyllomedusa bahiana. The sequence continues at coordinate 13,741 of JAODAL010030402.1, read as the reverse complement.
AGGTCAGTTACCAAAATTATTTATATTTGCCAAATCCCAGAATAATAGAGATGTTTAAGGCATTTTTATAACTTTCTGCAAAGCCAAAAGTTTCCATACATTTCATTAGTATTTGGTAGCATTGCCCTTAAACTGTAGGACTTGGGTTGAACATTTTGCATATCCTTCCACAAGCTTCTCACAATAGTTGGTAGGGATTCTGGCCCATTCCTCCTGACTGAACTGGTGCAACTGAGCCATGTTTGTAGGTCGCCTGCTCGCACCTGCCTTTTCAGCTTTGCCCATACATTTTTAATAGGATTGAGATCAGGGCTTTGTCATGGCCACTCCAAAACATTGACTTGGTTATCCTTAAGCCACTTTGTAACTGGTTTGGCAGTAGCTTCAGGTCATTGTCCATTTGAAAGACCCATTTCCGCCTAAGCTTTAACTTCCTGGATGATGTCTTGAGATGTTTCAGTATTGCCACATAATCTTTCCTCGTCATATCATCTATTTTTTTAAGTTCAGTCCCTCATGCAGCAAAACAAACCCACAACATGGTGCTGCCACCCCTGTGTTTCACAGTTGGGATGGTGTTCTTAGGCTTCCAAGCTTTTCCCTTTTTCCTCCAAACGTAATTATAGTCATCATGGCCAAACAGTTCGATTTTTAGTTTTGTCAGACCACAGGACATGTCTCCATAAATGTAGGTCTTTATTCCTGTGTGCATTTGCAAACATTAATCTGGCTTTTACATGTTTTTTTTTGGAGTAATGGCTTCTTCCTGGCAGAGTGACCTTTCAGCCCATGTTAATACAGTACTCGTTTCCCTCTGGATAATGACACAATCTTACCAGCTTCCACCAGAATCTTCAGAAGGTATTTTTGCTTTTGTTCTTGGGTTGATATGCACATGTTGGACCAAAGCACATTCATCTCTGAGACACAGAACCCGTCTGTGATGGATGGACATTCACATCTTGTTTGTACTTCTTTGTACAGATGAATGAGGCACCTTCTGGTATCTGGAAATTGCACCCACGGATGATCCAGATTTGTGCAAGTCCACAATTCTCTTCCTGATATCTTGGCCAATTTCTTTCCCATGATGTTACACACAGAAGCAGTGTGTTTCTGGTGTGCATTAAAATACATCCACAGGTGTGTGTCTAACTCAGATGTTGCCAATTACCCTATCAGAAGCTTCATCATGTGGGCTGTCCCAAATTGTTTAAAGGCAGAGTAATCCTAGTGTATGGAAACTTTTGACTTTGCAGAAAGTAATAAAAATGCCTTAAAAATTCTCTCTCATTTTTCTGGCATTTGGCAAATATAAATAATTTTGGTTCCTAATTGACCTAAAACCGGTAAGGTTTATTCTGATTTCATGTCGGATAATGAGAAAAACCTGCAGATGGGGCTTTATATATAGTGGATGGAAACTTCTGGTTTCAACTGTTTTGTGTGTGAATATATATAATCACTTGACCATTAAATCTGTAAACAAAATACACAAGATATGACATTACTGTACATTATAAAATATGCAACAGCTGTTTAGTAATCAAGGATTTCACGCTCTTTCTTCTGCTCTTGTGAAATTTTTGATTATTTTGCATTCATGCTATATTTACCGGATTAACTGAACTTTTTGTTTATTTTTTTAATTCACAGGTAAACTTTTTGTAGGAGCAACATTAGGTACAAAATATAAATGCCCAAAAGCATAACATTTACACAGTAAGAAAGGCGAATGAACTTTTATTATTATTTAACTTCTTGACCTGTTTTGTTTTGCAACCAACCTTGAGTTATGAGAGCTTGTATTTTTTGGAGGGTGGAGGGGAGAGGATGGTGGTGATGGCAGTGGAACCAGGTATATTTTTCATTTTTTTTTGTGGTGCTATTTAGTGTACTATATATATTGAGAAATAAAAAAAAATCTTGGGTAAGGAATTGAAAAAAAAATGTAACTCTGCAATACATATCGTATATAGATTTTATGTTTATCCACATTTGAGAAAGAAAAGGACAGCGAGGCAGATTTATCAACACTGTGTGAGGGCATGTTCACACGACAGATTTGGCCGCGGGTTCCGATGCGGTTTCCGCGGCCAAAACCGAGGCCAAATCACGCCTAGTTTATTAACATGGTTTCCTATTGGAAACCGCGTTAATATTCACACGCCGCGGGTTTGGCCACGGCTTCGGGCCCGCGGGCAAACCTGCGCGTGTGGAGAACTCTCGTGTTAATTCTTGACAGGGAGTGCTCTGCGCGGCGCTGCTGTGGGCGTCGCCGCGGGTAGTGCGCGGCTGGCGGTGCGGTTTGCCCCCTGCTATTAATTTGCATGGGGGCAAACCCTCGGCGCAAGCTGCGCCCAAACCATGCCCCACCCGCACCGCGACCACACCCGCGCCCGCTCCCCGCAAACCTGCTCGGGAGACGCGGTTCGACGGGCTTTGGCCGCGGGGACCTGGAAAAAACCCCCCCAAAACCCCCAAGGGAAACATGCCCTAACCTAGGCCATTTCACACGGTTTTAAAAGGGGCCGTATTTGGGTCCTAATTACGCCCGAAAAGGGGGCCCAAACATTACGGAAATCCACATTCTCATAGAGAACTAGGTTACTCTCCTCGCCGGGGCGAAATACGTGCCGCTATAAGTTTGTCTAGGGGCCGCAAAGCGCCGGGCCCCCCTCCCGCCCACGGCGTAATTTTGGGGGACGTAATTACTCCCGCATTTTCCCCTGGGGAACCTAGCCTTAAGCATTTTTCACACAATGTATTTTAGCGTTTAATTTGCGCTGAAGTATGCTCCAAAATACTGTTCAAACAATGTTCTTTTACATTGAGTAACACGGGTTTTCAGGTTTCGCACCCATAACGCAAGCGTCATCATAGATAGAGCGCAAAAAGAGGGGATAGCGAGGAGAAAAGCAAATTACGGTAAATCTAAGCGTTTGTTCCAACGGCTTTTTGAAACGTTTTTTTTTGATCCAAACGCATCCCCACGCATACTGGTTGATCTTTGGCTGCAGCAGGATCGCACCCTATATTTTAAAAAAGGGTCCTGTTACTAAACAGATCAAATTAACCGACAATTCCCTTGAAGGGGCCAAAAGCGCATCGAAAAGCAATAAACACGCATCACGATCACCCCCGTTGAACACAGATGCTGTTTTACATAAAGCAAGTTAAAAACACACTGCACATTTTAGAGGATTTTTGGGGCCCTTTAGGGTCCCCCAAAAAATGGGGTCCAAAACCCGGGATCTAAAAATGCCGTGTTGACATTCGCTTACTGTATGTTCACACAATCTATTTGGGGGCATTATTCAGTGCGGGTTCACGAGTGCCCCAAGTTCCCCCCCCCGTAAAACATAGGCTTTTAGAAGCAATGGAACCTCCATTTTCCTGGTGACACGTACGGGGCCCGGGACAAAAAAGTGACACCCCCTTTTTTCGGCACTTCCTCCGGGGAAAAGGAAAAAATGGGGGGGCCGGTCGGGATGACAAAGTATGCTTCATTTTTCACATATATCATGTTTCAGTTTCACAGACAAACCCTTTTTTTAATGAAGAGATAGGGTCCCACTGTCAGTGTAAGCCCAGAATAATATGCTAATCATGCTGTGAACCACCTACACCCTGATGGGACAGACTGTAAGGCTATGTTCACACGGCTTAAAGTGTGACGTATCTCACCAAACCTGAAGGGTTCTCCCCTTCTTTTGTGATATATTACCATCATGTCACAACTCGCCCCAATAGTATTCCTCAAGACTAGAAGCACTATTCAGTGTAATTTTCGTCTTGACTTTCCAAACCTCCTTTTATACTTGGAAATATTTGTAGCTTATGTCAAGATATTTCTTACCATACAGTAAGAAGGAGAAAAGTTTGCGGTCACAGTTGCCAAGGGGTCATGGTTTTCGTCACTTAAACCCCCCCCCTTTGGGGGTAATCGCACCCCCCTCCGTTTTTTTTTTATTTAAAAATCGGGAGGCCAACTATTAATTTTCATCCCCCAAAAGCAAGATACCCCACCCCAGGTTTTAAATACTTGGATTTAGTTACGAGTATTCTCGTTATGTTTTACATTTGTATTGTGAATTCATGTGTCACTGTATTGTGGTACCCCTCATACCCCTTGTGTTTCTGGTATTGTCAAATTAAGATCTTTTATCCTCTCAAGTGTCTAGTAACTTTTGCACACCCGATCCCCACCTGTAACCCTGAGGGGTTTAAAAAAATTAACTGAATTTTTAAAGGGCTTAAACTCCAAAACCAAACAAAGGCTTCTGCAACAAAAATTTAAAAACTTTATGTCCGGGGTTGCCCCTTTCTACAAGAGACACATTTAATAAGCAGGAATTTTTTTTGTTTTGCTAAAATCTCTTTTCCTCATATATCCATTACCCAAACATATACTTCTTCCCTCATCAACTTTTTTAACGAACTGGCAGGATGTCCACAACCCCTTTTAAAAAAAGTAATGTGTGAAGCCTTTACTCAGCCATCAATGGAAACCTCTATTAAAGGCTAATACTTCGAGATCAAAATACAATTGTCGCTATTCCAGACGAAAATTTGTTTACGCAAACTAACCCTACACAACTCCCCCAAAATTACACCCTTTTGGATGGATTCCGCAATGTCTCGGGATATAAAATAAACAAGGCAAAGACGGAGGCCCTCCCTGTGGGTTTATCCGGAGACCTCTTGGTGATTTTACAATCAAACTATCGTTACAGCTGGAAAGAGACGCCCTTAAAAAATCTGGTGTTAACATTACAAAGTCCTATCCTCATATTAAAATCAAACTTTCCCCACATTATCCAGAAATGAAGAACAGATGCAAAAATAACAAATTCCCAAAATTTCTATTTTAGGGGATACACTATAAAAATACACTGATGCCTAAGAAAATATTTAATTTTTTGGACCCCCGTTTCCTGTACCATTGAGGGATTTGAGGGCCTTGCAGGCCTCTTTCCTAAAATTTATTTCGAACTATAAACGGCATAGAGTGGCCAAGTCAGTTTTACTGGCTAGCAAAGGCCGAGGAGGTCTGGCATACCAACTCTTTAAATACTATTATCCACCACCTAAAGTCCCTTCAGGTCGCCTTTTTTTTGAAATTTTCACTTTGGGGCAGAAATCGAAAAACTCGGGTTTGAAACCCGATACACCCAAACCCACTATTGGGGTCAAAGTCCCCATACAGAAATGGACATTTTTTTCCCCCCCCCCTTTGATTTACCCTGCGGGTAGGGCCCTCTTTTTCTTTCTTTTGGCCCAATTTTGTCATTATCCCTTATCACTGACTGTTTGATTTTGTAAAGAAAAAACCCCCTGAAGCGCGCCCTGGAAAATCAATGGCCCCTTTAAAATAAATTAAAATAAAAAATAATTTTGATAAAGTTTTTCCCCGCCTACCCGATTTGAGCAACTATGCAAATTACAAAAAAACGACTAAAGGGTTTAAATTTTAATATTTAAGCACAAAGAACCCCACCCAGACATGATGTCCCCTTGGATACAGACGGCATGGAAAAAAAATATTTTTACAAAACCCAAAATCTCTGGAAAAATGGGAGCCATTTGGAGGACGCAGCTAAGACCCGAATGCGTGATAAAAGAAAATAAAACAAAATTAGACAAATGGACCAAAACCCTGCATTGCTCCCCAAAACTCAATCAGCAAACCAGACGATGAGAATGGGCATCCCCCAGTCTATAAAACCCAAAAAATTTTTACATTTTCCATTGATAAGCCTTTTTTGGGGGCAACGAGAATCTAAACCGGGTGTCACAGATGTGAGCATTCCTAAAGATCCTTAAACATCGTTCAACATTAAAATCTGAACCAGTGGCAAAAAAAACCAGGACTTACTCCACCCCAAAAAAGGCTGCAAATGCCAAAACCAGTAAATGGAAGGCACTACATCCTCCGAACCAACGAATTATAAACAAAAAACTGTAAGAAAACCCACGCAAGCGGATAACTCCAGAGGTTTGAGGTATTTTTAGATTAAGGGACTTATACAAACCTTAGTAACAACATAAATGTGGGTATTACATAATAGAACACAAACATGCAATAACTATTGGACAGGTGAGAGGATCAATGTACTATGTTAGCTCCCCCCCCCCTTTATGTGTCGTGTCTCGTCTTCTTTGTGTCATGGGTTTCTTATTTTTTTTAAAAGCGTTGATTTCCCCACACAGGACTTTTCCCATAGCAAGTTCATGAAATTTTTTGGGCCCTAGAACAAACCAGTTCAACGCAAAAAACCCAGCATGACAAACGATGGAAACAATGGTAAATGTTAAACTTTTTTTGAAAATTGTTTAATAAAAATTACAGTTTAATAAAAAATAAAAAAAGTGGGATGTATCTCGCCCCGTATTTCGCGCCGTACTGTGCAAGATACGGGGCGAGCTACTCCCAACATTCGGTAATTCCACAGTTCTTTGATACTATAATAATCCCTCCCCCCTCGGGAAAAAGGCATTAAAAAGTTCCCAATTATTTGTGTATACCCCATGAATTTAAAAATATCATGGGGGGCCCGGGGGTGGCCCCCCCCCCCACACACTTAATTCCTCCCCCCCAATTACCCTTAACATTTCCAAACGCCCAGCAAACAATCTATAAAAACCCCTTTTAAAAATTTCATCAAAAAATGCAATTTCCCCCCGGCTTTTTAAATTTAACAAAATATTTTTTTAAAAAATTTTTTATTTTTTTTTTTTTCCCCCAAACACTTCTTTATAAAATTTTTTTTTTAACTTAAATCCTCACACTTTCCACACCAACAAACCTACCCCAAAGAAAATTTTCCCCAAATTCCCCCTCAACATAAATATTCCTAAAAAAACCCCCTCACAATAAAAAAATCCCCCACAATAAATCCACCCCCCCTCGCCCTCACCCATTCTTTCCCCTCCAACATCCAAAAACCTCCAAATACAAACTACACTTAAAACCCCTTTTAAAACCTTTAAAATCCCTAAACAAACTTTCAAACCCCAAACATATCCTAAAAAATCCCCTCCCAAAAAAAAAAATCAAAAAAAAATTTTCCCCCCCTTTCCCCCCCCCCCCCTCATTTCCCCCCTTAACCCCCCTTTCAATAAACCCCCCCCCAAGGGGGTTTTAATCTTCCCACCCCCCCCCCACCCTTTTCCAAATCCCCCCCCCCATAACACCCCTTTCCCCCCCTCCAAAAAAAACCCCCAACAAACCCCCCCCCCAAAAATCCCCTCCTAAATTAAAACCCATCTCCCCACCACTTACTATTTCCCCCCCACATCTCCCCCACCATACCCCTTTGGGGGGGGCCCTTAATTCCCCCCACACCCCTTTCCCCCACCCTTTCTTATTAATTATTTTTATTTTTTTTATTTTTTAAAATCCTGCTTTTTAAATTTTGGCCACTAGGCTAATCATAGCCCTTTTTCCCTGTTCGGTAGAAAAAATTTTTTTCAGCATTCCCCTCATTATCAGTAAAAGTGGGGTTAAAACTGAAAGGGCACCACCCTCACAGATAACAAAGGGTTTCCACCAGTCACAATAGGAAAGCCCCCCTCCCCTCGCCCCTGAAAACCCTGATTTTTTCCCACCCTCACAGAGAAAAAAAAAAAATCCCTTAAAAACCCCCCTATAAAGCCCAACTTGCCCGAGTCAGTCTTAAGGCCCCTATGTGCAGGAAGCTGCTGAAAAGCATCTTTTCTAAATGCTTTTAAAAAGCTTTCAACAAATCATATATAGAGATGAATGAAAAAATTCTACAACAGAAAAAAAAAAATTGCGAAAAGAAAAAAATGTGTCAGGGTCTTATTTTTTTCCCCCCTTTTATTAACCTTTAAGCCCTTTGGGGCGTATGAAAAGCCCCGGGGCCCCGCAAAGGGGGCTTTGCGGGGGGATCTCTCCGCGACCCCCCCGCACAGCCGCCGGGTGTTAGGGGGAAAATCGCCACAAACCCCCCGGGCAAAAAGTAAAAAGCCCCGGGCGGGGGGCTCCCCCCCGCTGGCGCTTTTTAAACCCCATCGGGACCCCACACAAAGGGGCCGTGGGGTTGAAAAAAGCGATCGGTCCCGCGCACCGCCCGTTACGGCCCATCGGATCAGCCCCACTTTGCTGTTTCCGATCCAAAACCGGGCATTGTGGGGGGGAGCCTTTTGAAGCTCCCGTCACTTACTCGGCTGGTTTCCCCCAACCCCGGGCCGCAGACGGGAAGGGGGGAAAAACCGCCATCTTTGTACACCCCCTAATGCATTACCAAAGCAATGCTTTAGGTTGTTTTAAAACAATCGCGCCCCCTTGGGGTCAAATACTATAGGGGGCCCCCTCAATTTTACAGTAAAAAAAAAAAAAAAAAAGTTTTAAAGTACAAAAAAAAAATTTTAAAAGTTAAAATTTCCCCCCCCTTTTCCCCCAATTTTACAAATTAAATCATTAAAAAATAAATTTTACACATTTTTGGGTATCCCCGCGTGGGAAAAAGCCCGATCTAAAAAAATAAACTTCATTTACCCCGTACGCTGAACACCGTAAAAAAAAAAAAAAATTTCCCAAAACGCCAAACCTGCTTTTTTGGGTCTTTTTATGTCACTAAAAAAAGGGAATAAAAATGACCCAAAAAAGTGGGCATCACCCAAAAACTGTTTGCGATAAAAAGTAAAATTAAGCCCGAAAAAAAAGCCCCCTAAATTGACTTCCGTAGGTGTTAGTACAAAAAAGTTATTGGTCCCCAAAAAATGGCGCCGTGGCCCCAAATTCAGAAATAAAAAAATTTTTGGGAAATTTTTTTACGGTCCCAAAACATAACGGAAACCCTACAGGGGTTTGGTTTGGGCCGGAGGGCGAAACAACCTTTTAGAATACAGATAACACTTTTAATATTACCGAAGATTGAATGCCGTAAAAGCAAAACCCCCCCCAAAAAATGGCAAAAATAAAAAAAAAAGTCACAATTTTTTCCCACTTGGAATTTTTTGGGTTTTCCCAGTAAAAAAAATTCTATGTATATGAATTAAAACCCATTAGAAAGTTTCATCTTGTCCCCCAAAAAAAAAGCCCCCCAAATGTCTATGTAGGTGGAAAATAACAAAAATTATGGCTTTCAGAAGGCGAGGAGGGAAAAAAAAGAAAGTTCCCCCAAAAAAACGCCTGGTCCTTTAAAGGGGTTTTAAAAAAAGAGGGCAGATTTCCCTTTTAAAACCTTTTAGACCTGGTTATTGAGGGGTTAAAACTTATTCACGTTCTTTTTTTTTTTTTTTTTTTCCTCCCACATTTTATGATTGACTATTTTTTCCCAAAAATTTTAAAACTTTTATATTTTTTAAAATTAAAAAAAAAATATTTCGTCTTATAGGAATAAATTTTGAAATGAACCCCCCTTTTTTTGAGACAGTATCTAGATCTGTTAGATATGTAGATCATAGTTGGCAACTTTTTAAATTGAAAAAGTAAAGGGGATTGTAATGGGCGGGGCCAAAGCGCGACAAAAAAATTTCATGCCGCGCCCCTCTTTGTCGCCATGCCACGCCCCTTTAAAAAGCCCACACCCACTCCCCCTAAACGCATAAGCTTTGGAAAAAAGCCCGGTAGATGCCCCCTTTTTGCCCTAGTAGCCCCCCCAAAAACCCGGTAGGGGCCCTTACAGGGAGGTAAATGCCCCCCTTTTAGCAAATAGATGCCCCTTGTAGCCAAATAGAAAAAGCCCCCTCTGTAGCCCGGTAAGGCCAAAAATTTTGCCCGGTAGATGCCCCCCTTTTTTAGCCGGTAGATGCCCCCCCTTTTTTGCCAGGTAAAATGGGCCCCTTTTTTTTGCCCCAAATAGATGCCCCCCCCCGGGTTTCCAGGTAATGCCCCCCCTGTTGCCAAGTTAGATGCCCCCTCTTTTGCCAGGTAGAGCCAAATTTGTAGCCAGGTAGATGCCCCCCTTTGTTAGCAAGGTAGATGCCCCCTTTGTTAGCCAGGTTTTGCCCCCTTTGTTAGCCAGGTAGATGCCCCTTTGTTGCCAGGTAGATGCCCCTTTGTTAGCCGGGTAGATGCCCCCATTGTTAGCCGGGTAGTGCCCCATTGTTAGCCAGGTAGGCCCCCATTGTTAGCCAGGTAGTTGCCCCCTTGTTGCCAGTAGTGCCTCCTCTGTTGCCAGTAGTGCCCCCATTGTAACCAGGTAGTGCCCTCTCTGTTGCCAGGTAGTGCCCCCATTGTAGCCAGGTAGTTCCCCCTTATTGTAGCCAGGTAGATGCCCCCTCTGTTGCCAGGTAGATGCCCCCATTGTAGTCAGGTAGTGCCCCCTTTGTTAGGTAGTTTGCCCCCAAATTGTAGCCCAGGTAGAGCCCCCTTATAGCTAATAAAAATAAAATAATAAAATTCACTTACCTCACCAGCTCCGGCCCCGGGACACCTCCGATCTCCTCAGCGCGCAGGGGGATTTGAGTTGCAGTCCGCGCGTCCTTCCCCTGCGCCGCTGACCTGTATTTTAAACAGCCACACACCGGGCGCCGAACATACAGGGGGAGGAGGAGGAGGGAACGATCCCTCCTGCCTCCTCCCTGCACAGCGAGACCCCGGGGCGGGGAAGCGGGGCAGCGGCCCTTCACCCGCCTGTGGGAACGGCCCGGCGGTGCCAGAGTAGCGTATCAGGCTATTTCTGGCGCGCGGTCATTTAAAGAGCCCCTGCTGGCGGCGGGAGTTTCGCCAACTCTGCCGGAATGGCGGGGGGGGACCCCAAATAGCGGGACCCCCCGCCAAAAACGGGAGAGTTGGCAAGTATGATGTAGATATATATATATAGATAGATAGAGAGATAGATAGAGAGAGAGAGATGTAGATTAGATTTATATAAATAGATATAAAACAAAAGATTAGCATGCATGCTTCTTTGGGGATTCCCAAGGGATTCTGTAAAAACTGTTGACCTTTCTTGAAGCGCTGACTGCTTTATATTAAAGGCTCATGGTTATGGCCAAGTTATGGATCCCATATGTTTTCACCCAAACGGAAAACCTTTTTGGTGCCTACCCTTTTTAAAATTTCAATTTGAAAACCCTTCATGTCATTATGTGATCCCCAGTTCTACGCTATTCTCTCCTGAAAAAAGATCGGGGAGGGCCTGTTAGCCTTCAGATAATTATTTTTTTTATTTTTTTTTTAAAAATTTTAAGAGGCGATAAGGTCTCTAACCACCACAATAAAAAACATTTCTTAAAGGGGTTTTCTCACACTCTTTTCCTGGTTTTTGGGTTTTACATACTTTTGTCACTCAGGCTGTGGATGGTTCTACAGCAGTGATTGCTTTCAACTTCTAGGGAGCCATTGCTCGACAGACAGAAATTGTTATCTCAAAAAGATTACTGCTAAAAAAAACCATGTTTTTAGCCTCTCGGCCTTGTAACTTTGTTTAGTGGCATTTCTTTTAAATTTAATTAGTTTTTTTTCGATCTCAGCCCCTCAGTGGGGGTATGCCCCCTGCTCTCTGGTAATCCAAAACAAGGTCCCCCGCTCCTCCAAAATTCAATAACAAGGGCCCTGCTCTCAGCTAATCAGAAAACAGACGCCCGCCTCGGGGAATTAGATGACAAATTTCCCCGCCCCGGCAATCAGAACAATGTCCCCGCTCCGGCTAAAACAAGACAGTTTTCCCCCCCTCCGGCCAATCGGATTTCAGAATGCCCACTCTCGCTAATCAATGACAACGTCCCCGCTCTCGGAAAAGGATGACAAACGTCCCCGCTCCGCCAATGGAGACAGACGTCCCCTCTCGGCCAATCGGATGACGCGTCCCCGCCTGCCAAAACGGATACAGACTCCCCCTTTTTGGCCAAACGGAAAGACAGATGTCCCCGCTTCGGCCAACGATAGAACGTCCCCCTCTGGGCCCAATCGGGGGAGACTCCCCACTTCGGGCCAACCGGGTGAGAGCGTCCCCCCTCGGCCAATCTGATAACAAAGCCCCGCTCCGGCCCCAAACAGAGACGCCATCCCTGCCTCGGCTAATCAAGACGATCCCCTTTGGATGCAGTAACCATAAAACCTGTGCACTCAAGCACAAAAAATTTTTTTTTTTTTTTTAATTTCCCGACAATTAACTCATTGATCAATGTTTTTAAAAAAATTTTTTTTAATTTTCCCCTGGGTTTAAAAAGCTAACTTGTAGGAAAAAAAAAACCCCTTTTAAACTTTTTGTTTTAAATTCAACTGTGAAAAAGAAGGAAAAGTGTAAAGGGTGTTTTACAAAAAGAAAATGGGGCCGCTAAAAGAGAAATTTTTACAAAATCGAAAAAATCCCCCTTTTTTGAGCAAACAAACCAAAAAAATAAGTGGAGCACTTTTTTTCCAGGGTTGTTTTAGGGGGAAAGCGTCGGGTTTGACTGTTTAATTTTCGGGGGGCTGGGGGCCCCGTTTTTTGGGGTTTCCTGGAGGGGTTTTTACTGGGGTGGAAATTAACGTCGAGGTTTTGCCAAGTTGGGGGTGGACTCTTACTATGTTTTACACGGGGTATTTCAGGCGTAATTTCGCCCCCCAATTTTCGCCGGGGGACGGGGGCGGGCGGGGCGGGGGAGGGGGCGGGGGGGCCCGGGATTTGCCGGGCCCAAAACAACAGGCATGGGTTAACGCCGCTAGAAATGACATGTCAATTATTCCCCCGGCCCGGGCGGCTTCGCCCGGGGGGAAGAAAAATAATCCAATTCTCTATGAACTGGGAATTCCATAATGAATGGGCCGTTTTCGGGCCCCTAATTGGCGCATTCGGGGCTAATTAACGGACCAAATACGGCCCCTTTTAAGCCGTGTAAAATGGCCTTTTGGCCACATGATTAAAATGTTAGGGCTAAAGCTCACTTTTTTTTCCCCTAGCAACCCAAACAAACCCCGCAGCCACAGAACGCCCCACATTTATATAGCTTGGGAAAATGAAAAAGGGCGCTTATTGGGGCTAAGCTCAGGTTTCTTTTGGGCAACAAATGGAATTTTTTAGACTTTGACAGTTTTCATACATTTACCCCTTTGTTACATTAAAAACAAATATATCAGAAGAAAAAAACTTTTTTTTGACATTTACCCCCACCTGGAAATTTCCACTCTTTTGCCAACGTTTTTTCATGAATTTAAGCCCCATGACGCTTTTTTTTTCTGAAAACCAAAAATTTTGGGCGGGAACACAAAAAAGACCGGCCACCCTTTCCCCCTTGTGGGGATTTTTCCATGTTTAAACCCCCTTAACCAAATGCCTAAAAAAACTTAAAGGGGGTTTCTCATACCAGGGGGGCTAGCAGATTATTCGGGGGCCAGCCCGAATGAAACCGCCTTCCCCGAGCCGGGGGCCCAGGCCGCTGCCTTGGGCCTGGAGCGCTCCTTTTGCGGGCGGCGCCCGCCGATGTCTCGACTCGTGGCCCCTTTCACAGCAGCCCGGGAGTCAAAGTCGGAGAGGAGGCAGGCGGACTTTCCCTCCTTTCCTCCCCTTATTTTCGGGGCTCAAGGCCCATACTACATCTGAGCCGAAGGGGGGTGCCCCCGCTTTTATCACCCCCCCCCACTTGGGATCCTCTAACCGGGAGATGCCGGCCAGGGAACCCGGGCCCCCAACGGCTAAACGGTGAACACACCTGCTTATCCCCTCTCATCTGCAGGACCAGGGCCGCGGACCGGGCCTCTTTTGAATAGGTTTTTTTATTTTTTTTTTATTAGGTAAGGGGGCAAGCACTGGGTACAAGGGGACAAAACACTGGGTACAAGGGG
>JAODAL010030401.1:0-50017 GCA_025379985.1 Phyllomedusa bahiana | reverse complement strand
CCCCCCTTCAAAAAGCCCAACCCACTCCACCTAACCGAAAACGGTTTTGGGGAAAAAACCCAGGTAGATGCCCTTTTTAGCCAGGTAGAACCCCCCCAATAAGCAGGTAGTGCCCTTGGCAGTAGTCCCCCCCTTGTACCCATTGTAGATGCCCCTGTGGCCGGTAGGTGCCCCCCCCCTTTGTTAGCCAGGTATTTCCCCCTCGTTGCAAGGTGTGCCCCTCTGTTGCCAGGTAGTGCCCCCAGTTGCAGGTAGAGCCCCCTTGTTCCCAGGTAGTGCCCCCTCTTTCCCAGGTGTGCCCCCATTTTTCCCCCAGGTAGATGCCCCCTTTTGTTGCCAGGTAGATGTCCCCTCGTTGCCAGGTGTGCCCCCGTTGTTGCCAGGTTGCCCCTTTTGTTGCCAGGAGATGCCCCCTCTTTGGGAGGTAGTCCCCCCTTTGTTGCCGGTGTTCCCCTTTTGCAGGTAGTGCCCCCTCTGTTCCCGGTAATGCCCTCTGTTGCCAGGTGTGCCCCCTTGTTGCCATTTTGGCCCCCCATTGTTGCCAGGTGTGCCCCCTTGTTCCAGGCAGAGCCCCCCTATAGCTAATAAAAATAAAATAATAAAATCCACTTACCCCCCCCCCGGTCCTGAAAGCACGGCCGCCCCCGACCCGATCTCCCCGCGGCGCGGGGGGGGAAGTGAGAGCAGCCGCGGTACCCCCTGCAGCGGGGTCACTTCCCCCTGCCCCCCGCTGCCCTGTTGTGCGACGAACAAAAACGGCGCCTGTAATACAGGGGAAGGGGGGAGCGATCCCCCCCCTCTCCCCCCTGCACAGCGAGACTCGGCGGGGTAGGGGAACGGGCGCACCCGGCCGTTAAACCCGCCCGTAGGGGGGCCCCCGGCGGCCCAGAGTAGCGCACTATGCTACTCCGGCCCGCCCGGCCTTTTTTAAAAAAACCCTGGCCTGCTGGCGGCGGGGGAATGCCAATCCCCGGGAGGGCAGGGCGGGGGGGGGCCCCCCAAAAATAGGGGACCCCCGCCAAAAACGGGAGGTTGGTTATGTGATATCAGTAAATGGGATGAATGGTTTTGGTTTCTAGTACTGGGCTTTAAGAGGAGCGGCTGTTCAGTAACATAGGTGAATGCCCTTGGTTTATAGTACTGGGAGCGTTAAAAGAGGAGCGGGTTTTTTCAGTAATAGGTTAAAAGTCTCTGGTTTATCAGTATGGTGGGTTAAAAAGGGAGCGGCTGATATCAGTCACGGGGGATGTAATGTTGGTTTATCGTATGGAGCGTTAAAAGGGCCCCGGGGTGAATAAGTAAAAATGGGATGTTATGTCGGGTTATATAGTCTGGGCGTTAAAAGGGGGGGCGGTTATAACAAGGTGTAAGTTTGGTTATAAGACGGAGCGTTATAAGAGGGCGGCCTGATTCAGTTCCCCTGGGGGATGTAATGTCTGGAGGTTTTATCAGTACTGGGCGTTATAAGAGGAGCGGTGATATCAGCCCAATGGATGTAATGTCTCGGGTTATATCAGTATGGTGCGTTATAAGAGGACCCGTGATTCAGTCACATGGGTGTAATGTTGGAGGTTATATCGTACTGGAGCGTTATAAGAGGAGCGGCTTTTTCAGTAATAGGATGAAATGTCTCGGGTTTATCGTGCTGGAGGTAATAAGAGGAGCGGTATATCAGTCACTGGGAAATGTAATGTCTTGGTTATTTCAGTACTGGAGCGTTATAAGAGGGCGGCTGATATCAGTCACATAGGTGAATGTCTCTGGTTATTTCAGTGCTGGGGGTTTTTAAAGAGGGGGCTGATATCAGTTCATGGATGCAATGTCTCGGGTTTTATATCAGTGTGGAGCGTTAAAAGAGGGCGGCTGATATTGTCCTTTGGATGTAATGTCTCTGGTTTATCGTGCTGGAGCGTTATAAGAGGAGTGGGTATCAGTCACAAAGGATGTAAATGTCTCTGGTTTATCAGTGCTGGAGCATTATAAGAGGAGGGCTGATATCAGCCCCCCCACATAGGATGTAATGTCTTGGTTATATCAGTGCTGGAGCTTTATAAGAGGAGAGGTGATATCAGTCCATGGATGTAATGTCTTGGAGGTTTTATATCGTTCTGGAGCGTTTAAAAGAGGAGTGGCGGATACGAATGGTGTTGTCCTGGTTTATCAGATGGTGCGTTATAAGAGGAGGGCTGATATCGTCAAGGGGTGTAATTTTGGGTTATATCAGTATGGGAGCGTTATAAGAGGAGCGGCTGATTAGTAAAGGGGATGAATGTCTGGTTATATCAGACTGGAGCGTTATAAGAGGGGGCTGATATCAGTCACATGGTGTATGTTTTTTGGTTATATAGATGGAGCGTTTTAAGGGGGAGCGGCGGATATCATTTAAATAGGATGAAATGTCGGGAGGTTTTTTCGTCTGGAGCGTTATAAGAGGAGCGGTATATCGCCACATGGATGAAATGTCTCTGGTTTATCGTCTGGTGGTTATAAGGGAGCGTGATATCAGACATGGGATGTAATTTTGGAGGTTATATCAGTTTGGGCGTTATAAGAGGACGGCTGTATCGTCAATAGGATGTAATGTCTCTGGTTTTTTTTTTTTTTCAGTGTGGAGGTTATAAGGGGGGCTGATATCAGTCACATAGGTGTAATGTCTCGGGTTTTATTCATATGGGGTTAAAGGGAGGGCTGTATCAGTTAGGATGTAATGTCTTGGTTTTCAGTCGGGAGCGTTTTTTGAGGAGCGGCTGATTCAGTCCTGGGATGAAAATGTCTTGGTTTTAGGCTGGACGTTTAGAGGAGCGGTGATATTAGTCACATAGGATGTAATGTTTTGGGTTTTACAGTGGGGGAGCGTTATAAGGGGAAAGGGTGATACCCGTCAATGGAGTAATGTCTCTGGTTATATCAGTGCTGGAGTTTAAAGAGGAGGGCTGATATCATTCACTAGGATGAAATGTCTGGTTTTATCAGTGCTGGAGCGTTATAGAGGAGGGCTGATATCGTCACAGGGGATGAAAATTTTGGTTATTCGTATGGAGTGTTATAAGAGGGTGGTTTGATGTCGTCACATAGGTTTTAAATGTTGGTTTTCAGTACTGGAGGTTTAAGGAAGGGCTGATATCGCCCTTTAGGTGTAGGGGTTCTGGTTATATCAGTGCGGGAGCGTTATAAGGGAGGGGGTTTTTTTAGCATGGGATGAAATGTTGGTTTTTTATCAGTTTGGAGTGTTAAAGAGGAGGGCTGATATCGCCCAAAAAGGATGTAATGTCTCGGTTTTTAAGTACGGTGCTTATAAGAGGAGTAGCTGATATCAGTACATGGGAGTAATTTTGGGGAAGTTATATCAGTACTGGAGCGTTATAAGGGGAAACGGTGATTCTAAAAGGATGTAAGGTCTCTGGTTATTAAAGGCTGGGAGTTTAAAGGAGCGGCTGTTTTCATAAATGGTGTAATGTTCTGGAGGTTTTTTCCCGTTTGGAGCATTATAAGGGAGGGTGATTCAGTCACTAGGATGTAATGTCTTGGTTATATCAGTACTGGTGCTTTATAAGAGGAGCGGTGATATCGTCACTGGGATTTTAGTCGGGTTATATCAGTGCTGGAGCGTTATAAGGGGAGGGCGATATCAGTCACATAGGATGTAATGTCTCTGGATGTTATATCAGTTGGGCGTTAAAAGAGGGTGGTGATTCAGTACATGGATGATGTCTGGGTTTTATTCATTTATGAGCGTTTTTAGGGGAGTTAATATCGCCCACATAGGATGTAAATGTCTGGTTTTCAGTGCTGGAGCGTTTTAAGGGACGGGATTCATCAAAAAGGTGTTGTCCTGGAGTTATACAGTTGGAGGGTTTAAAAGGCGGTTGATAATCGTAATTTGGAGAAGCCGGTTTATGTACTGGAGCGTTTTTAAGAGGAGCGGCTGTATCAGTCAATGGATGTTTTGTTGGAGTTATATCAGTATGGGGTTATAAGGGAGGGCTGAACCCGGCACATGGAGTAAGTCTTGGGGTTTAACGGGTGGGAGTTTTTAAAGGGAGCGGTGATATCAGTACTTTAGATGAAATGTTTGGGTTAAATTTCGTGCTGGGCTTATAGAGGAGCGGTGTTTCGTCACCAGGGGGGAATTGATTCGGTTATACAGTACTGGAGGTTTAAGGGGAAAGCGGCTGTTCAGTCCATAGGATGTAATGTCTCTGGGATTCAGTACTGGGGGCATTATAAGAAAAGGGTGATTCAGTCACTAGGATAAAAAGTCTCGATTATATCAGTGCTGGACGTTTAAGAGGAGGGGCTTAATTCGTAACTAGGATGTAATTTTGGGAAAAGTTATATCAGTATGGGGGTTTATAAGAGGAGCGGTGTATCAGTCACATGGATGTAATGTTTGGGGTTATATCAGTGCTGGGGTTTAAAAAGGGCTCTGATATCGTCCAAATTTAAAAAATTCTTTTATCAAAAACTACTTATAAAAACATACACACAAATTAATTTTTTTATCAAATCTTTATAAAACCCCCTATTCCAAAGGGGCCAACTTTTGAAAATAAAAGAGGGATGCAAAATTTGCATGGACCCCCCATCTTTCCGGTATCCACCCCCCCCTTCAAAAGCCACCCCACTCCACCTAACCCATAACGGTTTTGAGAAACCCAGGTAGATCCCCTTTAGGCCCGGGGGTAAAAACCCCCCATAACAGGTAGTCCCCCTTACAGGCGGTAGTCCCCCCTTGTAGCCAGTAGATGCCCCTCTGTAGCCAGGTAGTTGCCCCCCCGTTTTGTTAGCCGGGTAGGTGCCCCCTCTGTTGCCAGGTAGTCCCCCCCTCTGTTGCCGGTAGTGCCCCCATTGTTCCCAGGTAATGCCCCCTCTGTTGCCAGGTAGTTCCCCCTCTGTTGCCAGGTAGTTGCCCCCCTTGGTTGCCAGGTAGATGCCCCCTTTGTTCCCGGTAGATGTCCCCTCTGTTGCCAGGTAGTGCCCCCATTTTTGCCGGGTGTGCCCCATTGTTGCCAGGTGTTGCCCCCTCTGTTGCAGGTAGTGCCCCCTCTGTTGCCAGGTGATGCCCCCTTGTTGCCAGGTATTTTGCCCCCTCTGTTCCCCGGGTAGATGCCCCCTCTGTTGCCGGGTTGTGCCCCCCTCTGTTGCCAGTAAGAGCCCCTTGTTGCCAGGTAGGCCCCCCCATTGCTGCCAGGCAGACCCCCCCCCCCTATATAATAAAAAAAAAATTTTTAAAACCCCACTTACCTCCCGGTCCTGCAGCACGGCCGTCCCGACCCGATCTTCAGCGGGCGGGGGAAGTGAGAGAGCCGCGCGTCATCCCTGCAGCCGCCGGTCATTTCCCCCCTGCGCCGTGACCTGTATGGCGACGCACAAAAAGGCGCTGTAAAAACGGGGGGAGGAGGGAGCGATCCCCCTCCCTCCTCCCTGCACAGGGCCCCGGGCCCGGGTGAAGCGGGCGAGGGGGGCCGCTTCACCCCCCTTGGGAGGGGCCCCGGGGGCGCCGGTAGCGCACTAGTGTTACTCCGGGCCGCGGCCCATTTAAGAACCCCTCCCGCCTGCGGCGGCGGGGGGGGAATCCCCAACTCCCCGGGGGGCAGGGCGGGGAGGGGACCCCAAATAGGGGGACCCCCCCCCCCAAAAAAACGGGGGAGAGTTGGCTGTATGCTGATATCAGTACATAGGTGAAAATGTCTTGGTTATTTCAGTACTGGGCGTTATAAGAGGAGGGGCTGATATCGTCACATAGGATGTAATGCTCGGGTTAAAATTTCGACTGGAGCTTTTAAAAGAGGAGGGGCAGATTTCAGTACTAGGATTAATGTCTCTGGTTTTATCGAAATGAGCGTTATAAGAGGAGTGGCTGTTTTCGGTCACATGGATGAAATGTCTGGGGTTATATCAGTACTGGAGCGATAAAAGAGGAGCGGCTGTATCAGTCACATAGGAGTAATGTCTTTGTTATATCAGATGGAGCGTTATAGAGGAGGGGCTGATATCAGTCACTAGTTGTAATGTCTCTGGTTATATCAGTACGGGGCGTTATAAGAGGAGCGGTGATTCGTCACTGGATGAAAATGTCGGTTTATCAGTACGGGAGCGTTATAAGAGGACGGGCGTTCAGTACAAGGATGTAATGTCTCTTGTTATATCGTATGGAGGTTATAAGAGGAGCGGCTGTATCGTCACTTAGGATTAATGTCTCTGGTTATCAGTACGGGAGCGTTATAAGAGGAGCGGTGTATTAGTACATGGATGCAAGTTTGGTTAATCAGTACTGGAGGTTAAAAGAGGAGCGGCTGATATCGTCACTAGGATGTAATTCTCTGGTTATATCAGTACTGGAGCGTTATAAGGTGAGCGGTGATATCAGTCACATGGATGTAATGTCTCGGGTTATTCAGTTGGAGCTTTTATAAGGGGGAGGGTGATTCGTCATTTTGGGATGTAATGTCTCTGGTTATATCAGTACTGGAGCGTTATAAGAGGAGCAGGGATAGAATTTTGGTCACTAGGGGGCCAGGAGCATTGCTCTTCTGTGACAAAACACTTGTGTAGGCCCGGAAACACACAAAAAACAAAGTCCACCCGCTCGAGCGGCGGCGGACGAATCCGACGTTGGAGAACCATGTGACCAACCAGTGAAAAACCCCGTGGGGGGAAACCACATGATGTAATAGCCTCGGCGATGACGGGGCCCTCACACACTCGTTCCGCGTCCCTTTGGGAGAATTGCTCTTCTAAGGGGCGGGGTTTTCCCCTTTGCTAGGTCAACCAAGCCTGCAAAAAGAAAACACCGCCCCCCTTTGTTTGGTTGGTTGAAAAAGTTTTTTTTTATGCAAATAGGCTTATAAATATTCAGCAGCAAGTTTCTTTTTTTTTAGGCGGTTGTGTGTACGGGCCGCGCGCCGCGTTGCATGGAGTTCCTTATAAGGTGAAAGGGGCCGGGTAGGTAAGAGGCGGGTTGAAAAGTTTAAAACCCATACGGGTGAGACAAAGTGTGATGCTATGCAGGAAAAAATGGCTTCCAAAAAAAATGTCAAGGTTATTGGTAGTAATAAAGTTTTAGATATTTTTCGTGATAAAAAAAATAAAATTTGATGTCACCCAACTTAATATACAAAATATAATATTAATATATTAATAATTAATGAATATTAAATTTTTAAAAAAACCCCAAAAGTGGGTTTGAATCTCGCTCTGGGGTAGCGCGGCCGCATCTGGTCGTGTGTGAAACGAATTGAAATTATCATCAATATTATGAAAAAGTGACACAATTTCCAGATATAACGAGGGGTTTTCAAGCCTCTGCTTTCTGTCATTCAGTGAAACCTTTCCTGGTTTTCTGATGTTCTACGGCTTAAATTGCTGCATATTTCGTTGCACATTTCGTTGCGTATTGCGCTTTATACGCGGCGAGATGTGTATAGAGAGCTATGGGTGACGCCCTGTGTCCCCCGTGTACAATACTTTTCAGATTTTCGCGGGGGGGGAAAAAATTGGTTTGTTCACATGGGGCATTTCTGGCGATTTGCCCCGTACTTCGTCTAATTCGGCGAGTTTACGGGAAATTACGGTGTCCTTTTCTCTCATAGAGAAAATATGGATTACGCCTCCTTTCCCCACTCGTACAAATTTTTTTTGTATTGTACGTGCGGCAAGATAAGGACTGTTATTACTTGCGGGCCAAAAACGGCCCCCCGGTTGAATGTCAAGGGGGCCCGGGGGGGCTGCCCCGCGCCCCCCGCACCCCCGGGCGTCGGCGTTTTGTGCGAGCTCTGTAAAAACCCCGAGTACTGCGGAGCATACTGTATGCGCCGCAATACATCGTGTGACCATAGCCTGATCAGCGCGTAATTCCAAAGCACGGGGATGCCGGCCCCATAGACATGTATTGTCAGCGGCACGTATTTGTCGCTAAGGGTATGTTCACATGGCTTAAATTGCCACGTATTTCGTCGCGCATTTCGGCGCATATTGCGCTTTATATGCAGCGAAATGCGCGCCGCAATTATGGTAATTCATAGCTGTCATAGAGAGCTATGGATCACGCGTCGTCCCCCCCGTGTACAATACTGCATACACTGCAATTTCACTGTGCGCTTATTGTCCCAGAACAGTCATCATGGAAGCATTGGCGCCACTGTAGGCCCGTGATTTGCCTGGGACCATGTGCCACCATTAAACCCTCAACTCTAGACACGTAATGTGGATTCCCCACTGTAAAAGCTGTAACAGGGACCCCAACTACCATGTGTCATATTGGTCTAATATTGGTATCTTATTATGTGGCAGAAAGGCCTTTGGGCCCCTTTAGGCTGCAGGGCCCATAGTAACGACTACCTCTGCATCGCCTATCAGTGTTGAACTGGGATGCCTGGGGCCCACCCGAGGAGTTGATTCTTGGGGCCCACCAGTGGAGATGATTCTTGGGACCCACCAATGGAGATGATTCTTGGGACCCACCAGTGGAGATGATTCTTGGGGCCCACCAAGGCGATGATTCTTGGGACCCACCAGTGGAAATGATTCTTGGAGCCCACCAGTGGAATTGATTCTTGGGCCCACCAGTGGAGCTGATTCTTGGGACCCCACCAGTGGAGATGATTCTTGGGGCCCACCAATGGATTGATTCTTGTGGCCAAGAGTGGAGTTGATTCTTGGGGCCACCAGTGGAGTTGATTCTTGGGGCCCAACCAATGGAGTTGATTCTTGGGGCCACCAGTGGAGTTGATTCTTGGGGCCCACCAATGGAGTTGATTCTTGGGGCCCACCACTGGAGCTGATTCTTGAAGCCACCAGTGGCGTTGATTCTTGGGACCAGCAGTGGAGATGATTCTTGGGGCCCACGAGTGGAGTTGATTCTGGGGCGCACCAATGGAGATGATTCTTGGGGCCCACCAATGGAGATGATTCTTGGGACCAACCAATGGAGATGATTCTTGGGCCCCCCCTGTGGAGTGTATTGTTGGGGCCCACAAAGGGGGATGATTATTGGGGCCACCAGTGGAGATGATTCTTGGGGCCCACCAGTGGAGTTGGTTCTTGGGCCCACCGTGGAATTGATTCTTGGGACCCACCATTGGAGATGATTCTTGGAGCCCACCCTTGGAGTTGATTCTTGGGGCCACCCGAGGAGTTGATTCTTGGGGCCCACCAATGGATTGATTCTTGTGGTCACCAGTGGAGTTGATTCTTGGGGCCACCAGTGGAGTTGATTCTTGGGGCCCACCAATGGAGTTGATTCTTGGGGCCCACCACTGGAGCTGTTTCTTGAAGCCACCAGTGGGGTTGATTCTTGGGACCCAGCAGTGGAGATGATTCTTGGGGCCCACGAGTGGAGTTGATTCTTGAGGTCCACCAATGGAGTTTTTCTTGGGGCCCATAAGTTCAGTTGATTTTTGGGGTCCACCAGTGGAGTTGTTTCTTTGGGGCCCACCAGTGGAGTTGTTTCTTTGGGGCCCACCAGTGGAGTTGTTTCTTTGGGGCCACCAGTGGAGTTGTTTCTTTGGGGCCACCAGTGGAGATTATTCTTGGGGCTACCAGTGGAGATTGTTTCTTGGGCCCCCCAAAGTGGAGATGATTCTTGGGACCCCACCAGTGGAGTTGTTTTGGGGCCCACCAGTGGAGTTGATTCTTGGGGCCCACCAGTGGAGTTGATTCTTGGGGCCCAACCAGTGGAAGTGATTCTTGGGGCCCACCTGTGGGGGTTGTTTTCTTGGGGCCCCCCTGTTGGAGTTGATTCTTGGGGCCCACAAGTGGAGTTGATTCTTTGGGCCACCAGTAGAGTTGATTTTTGGGGCCCACCAGTGGAGTTGATTCTTGGGGGCCACAGTAGAGTTGATTCTTGGGGCCCATGCTATAGCTGCTATACTTGACTGCACCTGTCTCTGTCTTTCTACTATTTTTTCTGCCTTTCTCTCTGAAAAGCAGCCCCCAGGCCCATCATGCCCAGGGGCCCACACAGGTTTCCCCTGTAGACCAGTCAGAGCTTGCCTGCTATAGATAAGCCCCTGCTACTTTTGCCATTGCATCACACGTTCATACACCTGTCAGATGAATTTCACAAATTCGTTGACTTGCGGCCATTGCTGTGTCTCAGGTTCTCAACAGCGTCGTGACGTGTGGTAAACATGAGTTTGACGCCCCGACTCTATATGTAAGTTTCACGTCAGTGGGGAATATGAAATACAAAAAATGAGGCTGTATGACCACAAAGCGTAGATACATCATCACAGTGACATCTTCTGCCAACTTAAAGGGGAACTCCAGTCTGAACATTGCATTTCTTTACATTGATTATCCTCTGTTAGGTCTGGTTCAAATTTGCATCTGGAGTTCTGTTCGGATCCTCCATCGTAGGGGTGTGACCGAAACAATCTAATGATGAATATAGCCAGTGGCTGACGGACCCCCGACGAGGTGTGTCACGTTTGGTTGGCCAGTGCGTACTTCTAAAACGCTCGGTGGTGGCTCCCATTGACTATAACTTTCCCCAGTGCGTAAGCACCGTGAAGAAGTGGCATGTCAATTCTTTTCCCTGGCGCATATTGTACACCAGAGAAAAAGGCAGGCAATCATAGTTCTCAATGAGAACTATGAATTAACATATTTGCGGGGCGTACTTCAGGTGTATTGCAACGCAATTACGCGCCAAATTCCGCCCCGGAAATACGCTGTGTGAACATACCCTAAGCGTAAGACTGATATACAGAGCTTCAGTGGACACCGCTAGTGCTGTGCTTTGGATTTGGCTGATTCGTCTGAACCCGAATTTTGCCAGGGTTCATACAACCAATCATCAGCCATTTTCCACACAGGAAATAGGAAGTCTATCATTTATTTATTGGAGACATTTCCTTTTCCCTGTGTGGAAAATAGCTGGTATTTGTTTGTACAATTTTCTTGCGATCTCCAGCCAAACTCAAATCCAATGGTGGTCCCCAAGAATCAACTCCATTGGAGGGCCCCAAAAGTCAACTCCACTGGCAGGTCTAGATCAAATCTATGATGGACCCCAGGAATCACTTCCTTGGGTCCAAGAATCAACCCATATGGGGCCCCCAAAATAATCAACTCCAATGGTGGCCCCGGAATCAACTCCACTGGTGGGTCCCGAGAATCAACTCTACTGGTGGGCTCCAAGAATCATCTCCACTGGTGGTCCCCAATAGTCATCCCTACTGGTGGCCCCAAGAATCAACTCCACTAGTGGCCCCCACAAACAACTCCATTGGAGGGCCCCAAAAGTCAACTCCACTGGCAGGTCCTAAGAATCAACTCTACTGATGGACCCCAGGAATCAACTTCACTGATGGGTCCCAAGAATCAACTCCAATGGTGGCCCCAAGAATTAACTCCAATGGTGGCCCCAGGAATCAACTCCACTGGTGGACCCCAGGAATCAACTCCACTGGTGGGCTCCAGGAATCAACTCCACTGGTGGGCCCAGGAATCAACTCCACTGGTGGGCCCCAGGAATCAACTCCACTGTTGGGCCCCCAAGAATCATCTCTACTGATGGACCCCAGGAATCAACTTCACTGATGGGTCCCAAGAATCAACTCCAATGGTGGGCCCCAAGAATTAACTCCAATGGTGGGCCCCAGTAATCAACTCCACTGGTGGGCCCAGGAATCAACTCCACTGGTGGGCCCCAGGAATCAACTCCACTGGCGGGCCCCAAGAATCATCTCCACTGGTGGTCCCAAGAATCGACTCCACTGGTGGCTTCAAAAATCATCTCCACTGGTGGGCTCCAAGAATCATCTCCACTGGTGGGTCCCAAGAATCAAATCCACTGGTGGGCTTCAAGAATCATCTCCACTGGTGGCCCCAAGAATCATCTCCACTGGTGGGCCTCAAGAACCAACTCCAGTGGTGAGCCCCAGAATCATCACGGTGGGTCCCAAGAAACAACTCCACTGGTGGGCCCCAAGAATCAACTCCATTGGTGGACCCCAAGAATAAACTCCATTGATGGGCCCTGAGAATCATCTCCACTGGTGGCCCCACGAAACAACGCCACTGGTGGCCCCAAGAATCAACTCTACTAGTGGGCACCATTTGTGTTGAGCACTGGGTCAATAGGATCCGGTCTTGGCATCAAGGATATGTTTTCCGACGGATGTGACAGTGTTAAATGCCTGGCGTTCCACTGATCAGATGTTCGCTGATAACAGGAGGATATGTATGGAAACACTACATGTGTTTTGCTTCCAGGTCGTCGTCTGATATCGGGGTTATGTAAAGAATCACTCGTTAACTATTAACGGGAGAACCTATACAATGGACGCACGGACCTGTACGCCGCCTGCAGCACCGGATATCAGATCAAAGCTGATGAGTCGCTTTTATTCATTGCGGGTTTGTACACGCTTAGATTATTTTGCATGGCTGGGGCTTGTCCAACATAGCGACCAATCAGAATTCAGCTTTCACTTTCTAAAGCACAGTGGAGATATAAAGATGGACGTGGATTGGTTGCTATGGGCAACAAAGACAATTTTTCTAATATCCATGGATGTTCACCCAATCACTTGTGCTCTTTGCTTTGCCAGTGACCTACAATTCTCATCTTCTTTTATTGACTGCTATTGCTCTAGTCTGCAGGACCTCTCCCGTGCTGCACCCACTCACTGCCCTCAACCATTTTTTTTATGTTCCTTTTACCCCCAAGTGCATATAAAAAGTGCAAATGTCTTACACATGAAGAGCACAAGAATGAAGGTCTATCACAGACCCTTTCTGAAAAGGGAAGGACCCCCAACAAATTTTTACAAACTCCCTAGGCATTTGGGCACTTGCAAGGGTTGTAAAATGATGGTCCCCTTCATTGAAGCTTTCTAACTCCTGGCTTTGACCTGGTCTATCACCCCAGTCTCTACCACAAAGTCGAAATATAGGTGGCCTCCCCTCTTCGGAGAGGAACTGAAAGGTCAATCAATGGGCAGAACCAGTTTGTCAAAGGCGGGAGGGGCAGAGCCCCTATCAGCTGGCCATCAGGACCTCTATCTATCAGCTGGTCACCAGGGGCCCTATATATCAGCTGGTCAGCAGGACCCCTATCAATCAACTGTTCACCAGGGCCCCATCTATCACCTGGTCATCAGGGTCCCTATCTATCACCTGGTCATCAGGGCCTCTATCAGCTGGTAACCAGGGCCCCATCTATCATCTGGTCAGCAGGGCCCCATCTATCGTCTGGTCAGCAGGGCCCCTAGCTATCACCTGGTCATCAGAACCTCTATCTATCAGCAGGTAACCAGGGCCCCTATCTACGGGCTGGTCAGCAGGGCCCCTATCTATCACCTGGTCATCAGGGCCCCTATCAGCTGGTAACCAGGGCTCCTATCTACCGGCTAGTCAGCAGGGCCCCTATCTATTACCTGGTCATCAGGTGCCATATCTATCGGTTGATCATCAGGGCCCCTATCTATTACCTGGTCAGTAGGGCCCCTATCGATCAACCTGTTCATCAGGGCCCCTATCTACCAGCTAGTCATCAGGACCCCTATGAATCAGCTGGTCATCAGGGTCCCTATTTATACGCTGGTCATCAGGGCCCCTAGCTTTTACTTGGTAAACGGGGTCTCTATCGATCAGCTGGTAACCAGGGCCCCTATCCACCGAATGGTCATCAGGCCTGTATCAGCTGGTAACCAGGGCTCCTATCTACCAGATGGTGAGCAGGGCCCCTATCTATCACCTGGTCATCAGGTCCCTTATCTATCGGCTGGTCATCAGGGCCCCATACATTACCTGGTCAGCAGGACCCCTATATATTAGCTGGTCATCAGGGCCCCTATCTGTCGGCTGGTCATCAGGGCCCCTATCTATCACTTGGTCAACAGGGCCTTATCTATCGCCTGGTCATCAGGACCCCTATCTATCAGCTGGTAACCAGGGCCACTATTTTCTGGCTGGTCATCAGGACCCCTAACTATCAGCTGGTTATCAGAACTCCTATCTATCAGCTGGTCATCAGGGCCCCATCTATTGACTGGTCACCAGGGCCCCTATCTATCAGATATTGACCAGGGACCTTATCTTTTGGCTGTTCATCTGGGCCCCTATCTATCAGATAGTCACCGGGGCCCTTATCAATTAGTCACCATGGATCCTATCTATTGCCTGGTCATTAAGGCATCTGTTGGCTGGTCACCAGGACCCGTATCTATCAGATGGTCATCAGGGACCCTGTCTACCAGCTGGTTATCAGGACCCCTATCAATTGGTTGGTCATCAGGACCTCTATCTACCAGCTGGTCATCAAGGCCCCAATTTAGGTAACATAGATCATTAATGTAGACAATAAAGTAAAATGTATTTATCTGATATCTGATAATCCATAAATTTCAACATAAAGACAATAGATCTGGCATCTGATAATCCAGAAATCTTTCAATTTCTCACAATTGAGGTAACATTAGCTATTGATGTAGATAATAAAGTGAAATGTATTTATTCGGCATCTGATAATCCAGAAATTTTCTTAGTTTCTTGAAAATTAGTTGTTTTTGACGAGTTTGATACCATCCAAGTTATTTGATAATCTGGTATCTACAATACTGTACTGCACAAGGTCATATGAAATAATGTATTATATTTATTAACATAATTCATTGATGTAGGTAATAAAGTACAATTTATTTGTCTGGCATTTGATAATCCAGAAAGTGTCTCAATTTTCGACAATTTAGATAAATGAATATTGACTACAGAGTAGAATTTATCTGGTGTCTGATAATCCAGAAAAGGTCTAAATTTTCCACAATAAAGATAAATGAACATTGACAATGGAGTTATATTTATCTGGTGTCTGATAATCCAGAAAGGGTCTCAATTACCCAAAATTAAGATAAATGAACATTGACAATGGAGCTATATTTATCTGGTGTCTGATAATCCAGAAAGGGTCTCAATTACCCAAAATTAAGATAAATGAACATTGACAATGGAGCTATATTTATCTGGTGTCTGATAATCCAGAAAGGGTCTCAATTACCCAAAATTAAGATAAATGAACATTGACAATGGAGCTATATTTATCTGGTGTCTGATAATCCAGAGAAGGTCTCAATTACCCAAAATTAAGATAAATGAACATTGACAATGGAGTCAAATTTATTCGTTTGGCGTCTGATAATCCTGAAAGGATCACAATTTTCCACAATTTAGATAAATGTAAGTTGACAACGGAATAGAATTTATTTATCTGGCGTCTGATAATCCAGAAAAGGTCTAAATTTTCCACAAAGGGTCTCAATTACCCAAAATTAAGATAAATGAACATTGACAATGGAGCTATATTTATCTGGTGTCTGATAATCCAGATAAGGTCTCAATTACCCAAAATTAAGATAAATGAACGTTGACAATAGAGTGAAATTTATTTATTTGGCGTCTGATAATCCAGAAAAGATCACAATTTTCCACAATTTAGATAAATGAACGTTGACCATAGAGTAGAATTTATTTATCTGGCGTCTGATAATACAGAAAAGGTCTAAATTTTCCACAATTTAGATAAATGAACGTTGACAATAGAGTGAAATTTATTTATTTGGCGTCTGATAATCCAGAAAGTCACAATTTTCCACAATTTAGATAAATGAACGTTGACCATAGAGTAGAATTTATTTATCTGGCGTCTGATAATCCAGAAGTGTGTACAGTTTCTTGATTTTGATATCATCCACCTTGCCTCATCATCTGGTATCTACAGTACCACAGATGCCGGATAAATGGAATGTGACTGCATCATGTAATATGATATAGATTATTATACAATATAACGTGACGGCTGACGTGTCGCAGCTCGTCTCCTGCAGCGTGAGAGTTAACAAGGCTGCAGAAGCTGCTGTATAAAGACTCTGCTTGCTGTGCAGGGTGGACAGGGAGGGGGGTCCAGGATATTCTGGGAGGAGGGAGGCAGGCCCAGGATATGGGGGGAGGTGGCTGGGTGCTGGGGGTGTATTGGGCAGCGCTTGCACATACAGGCGCCTCCTCCTGCTTCTGCACGCTCCTAGCAGCTACAGTTTGCCTGAACTTCCTTGGTGCTTGTTGTAGACATGGGGGGGGCTTTCCTATTAGACCCCCCTACCTGCGACCTGTTAATTACAAGGACTTCTATGGGAATAATACCCATGCCAGGCACAGGGCGGCGATCCTGAGGACAATTCCTAGAAGAAGAAGAGGAATACAAACTATCAGAATGAACGGCATTGCTTTTGACGAGAGTTCCCTGGACCACCTGGCCCCCTCGCTGTCCCTGCACGAGAGCAACGACATAGACAATGCCCTGCTGAGCGACATTGATGGTAGGTGACCCCTGCCATGTCATAGGTGCAGGGACTACATGATGGGCAGTGGTGCTGTGGTGGGGTTGCACATTGGGGACCTCCGTAGCATTCTTTGGCTATTGTTTGTAGGAATACAACACGTTTCGAGTCTTGCGATTTGCACCATTTTTGCAAAATTTCCCATTTACATCCATACGAAATATCGGGCGCCCACATCAAATGACCTCGACTTCTATGGTGGGCAATGGGTGGTCAGATCGCGGCAAAGTTGAACCCTTCGCCACGCATTGCAAGTGTGGTCGACACACGTTGCAAATGTGGGAGCTGCAACATTCAGCCTCGAGCAATACAGGGCATGGCGAAAGTCGTCACCCGGGTATAACCGTTACCTTTTTTTATTATAGTAAAAGGCGGAAAATTGAATGTCACCTGGGCACACGGTAATAATAGTACATTGACAATGCTGAGGGTTGTAGTCCTACAACAGTCGTAAAGGTATTACAGTGCATGGCAAGAGTTGGCAGTCAGGTGTGATTGTTGACGATTTTTATATACTGTAGTAAGAGGAGTAAAAAATTTGGTATCAAGAGGGCACACTGTAATAGTAGCATATTAACAATGCTGGGGGTTGTAGTCCTTCAACAGTCGTATAGCTATGTTTTCAGCATTACAGTGCATGGTAAGAGTTGGTAGCCAGGTGTGGTTGTTGCCGGTTTTTATATAGTAAAAAGGTGTAAAAAATGTGAAATCACCAGGGCACACTGTAATCGTAGCATATTGACAATGCTGAGGGTTGTAGTCATTCAGCAGTGTGTATAGCTATGTTTACAGCATTACAGTGCATGGCAGAAAACTTTGCATGGGTACAGTCATTGTCTGTTTCCAATATAGTAAGCACATTGTATAGTAGCTCATTGACAATGCTGAGGGTTGTAGTTCTATAACAGTCGTACAGCTATAAACTTGGACGTAAGGCTACGGTGGCATTTGTGGGACTTGTAGGTCCCCGGAGTGATGGCGGGTAAGAGGGTTGTAGGTTTCGGGGGGGTAAAGGCTGTATTTCTGGTTCTCCATGTGCGTCTTGTCTATGTGGAATCCTGAAAGCTTCCTAAGGCGGCAGGAGAGGGGCCGCCCCTCCGCTGACGTCACATAGGGTTACTGTCGGTCAGTGTTCTAGTGCTGAGCTGTTAGCAGTCCCATGTAGGCAACATAGCCGGAGTAGTAGTCGATTCTGATGAAATTATTCACGCTTAATATTTGTACGTATTCCTCTGACAAAATAATTTCTGTGCCCCACATTCTCCCATGACCCAAATTCCTTTAGGGGGGCGGCAAACATTTATTTTAGGAATTAGTCTTAAATATTGTTTTGGTGTTGTTTCCGACTGACCCTAGTATTTCTGATCTGGAAAAAAAAATTCGGCATTGACTCCCAAGGTCATTCCATACCATGGCAGGTTCACCAAAGCATAAATGTAAATGTATGAGGTTGGCGGGCGAATGGCGGTAATAATTGGGGGGGTCTGTTATTAGTTGCCTGGCAACGCTGTCGATTTGAGGACTAATGTAAAATTCTTTATGTAGGAAAGGGCTGTTCGCGGTCAGAAAAACTATGGTTGGCGTGGATGGGGTTCACCGGAGTAGATGACATTGCCGCGTGATGTAGTGTTCTCGGATTTTAATTAGCGGTTTGGTTTCTTCTCGCTGCTATTCGCATGGCTGCGTTGTCAGTGTAAATAAACTTGACTGGGTGCCATCCATTGTACGGTGTTCACTTGAAATTATCGGTGCAAAAACAAAGTTTGTAAGGGTGCTTTCACACGGTGCGTTTTTTTGATACTTTTTTTGGGGATGCGTTTTATGTGCAGCAATTAATTGCTGTGCCTTCCTGCACAAAAAATGCGGTGAAAACGCATCAAAAATGCACCATGTGAAAGCACCCTAAAATACCTAAGCACCCACGTGAGGTGGATCTGTTGTGGATTTTGATGTAGAATTGTTTGCAAATTTGTTGTGGATTTTACTGCAGATTTCTTTTGACAAGGATTTGAAATGAAAGACAAAATGTGCTCTAAAATCTGCAGATAAACCTTTCCCGTGGAGTTCGCTTTCTCCTATTGAAGTAATTGTAGAAAATCCGCGCTAAAATCTGCAAGAAATCCGCAACTAATCCAAGATTAAATTAGTACCTAAATTCGCAGCAGATCCACCCTGTGTGAACGTACCTTTGGGGTTCACACGGAAAATACAAAATACCGGTCGGATTTTCCGACTGGTAATTTGTCTTTTTTTTGGCACGCAGGAAGGCGGATTTTGTCTGCGGTTTGCGGATTCAAGTCGTCCCCTTTCACACCCGCATGTTCATGTTCTGTCCGAAAACAGGGCAGAAGAACAAGTTTTTAGGAATGCCGGCGGTATAAAAAAAACGTCCGGTGGAAAATCTGTGCAATGTGAACTACTGCACGGATTTTCTATTTAAGTCAATGTAAAAGGTTTACAGGCGGTTTTTAGTCTGTAAAACGGACTGAAAACCCTGCTGTGGGAACGGGCCCTTAGGGTGAATGCACACGGGACTGATTTTAAGCAGATTTGACTGCATTTTTTCTTAGATTGACTATGATGAGAGAAGGCAAAATCCACAGAAAAGGTTAATCTGCAGATTTTAGTGCAGATTTTTCCTTCCCTTATTGAAGTCAATATAGAAAAATCTGCAACAAAATCCACAGCAAATCAGTCCCGTGTGCATTCATCTTTACATTCACTACGGATGTAGGACCAATTCTGTCTTGAAAAAAATTGCTCAATTTTACTATGGATTATTCTACGTTGACTTTTATGTAAGAAGGCAAAATCCACAGGAAAAGATTTATCTGCAGATTTTAGATTGCAGGTTTTGCCTTCTCCCATTGAAGTCCATGTAGAAAAAGCAGCAGTAAAATCCGCAAAACAAAATCTGCAGCAAAATCCATTTCTTACCGTGAAGGCACATGAGACAGACTTGCTGTGGAAATTTTCTGCAGCAAATTCTGATGTAAATTTGCACATAAAAATCTGCAACAGATTCATCAATGTAGAAAAACCAGCAGTATAATCCGCAAAACAAAATCTGCAGCAAAATCCATTTCTTACCGTGAAGGCACATGGGACAGATTTGCTGTGGAAATTTTCTGCAGCAAATCCTGATGTAAATTTGCACATAAAAATCTGCAACAGATTTGGCTTTTACCCCATTCAGTTCAAAGAAGATAAAACCTGCAGTAAATATGTGATAGAAAGTAGGGGAGGCGAAATTTTAAGTCTTTTGGCCTTAATGCAAAAAGTGAAATGGTCCCCCCAGATGCCATATGTCATTTACAATAATTTGGGCCCCCTCAGGCCACAGGGCCCAGTAGCGACTGCTATCTCTGCACCCTTTATAGCTACATC
This sequence comes from Phyllomedusa bahiana, assembly GCA_025379985.1. Lineage (NCBI taxonomy): Eukaryota > Metazoa > Chordata > Amphibia > Anura > Hylidae > Phyllomedusa > Phyllomedusa bahiana. The sequence goes on along the minus strand of JAODAL010030401.1, from coordinate 30,290 downwards.
CCTAAATAGAACATTTGCCTTTCTAGACTCTCGGAAAGCTGGGTGGCAGCCATATTCATCACTGATTTGTAGCCACAAATGCTCAGTTTAATGCGGCTCCGGGTCTGTATGTGCTGATTCAGGAGACTTTGGCCGCACAATGCCCCATGTTTATCTCAGGTACACATCACAAAGGCTTTGCCGAGCCAGGTTTCCCATCCCCGATGAGAACAGTCCAGAGGGGCTTCATCCCACTGCGGGATTGTAAACATGGCTTATAGAGACCGGCCCGACTGCAAAAATGACACAACTTGCTTCCAAATCGGGGCCATGTTTATGCCAAGGTGAAGGGTTGTAATTCCTCCACATACTGAGCCTAATGCTGCCGGGGCCACAATGCAAAATCTGCACCAGGGGCCCCAAGCATCAAATGTCTCATGTCCACGTCTTTGGGATGATGGAATCCCCAGGAAAGGCAAAAAATTCCAATATGGTTGAGCCTAGTTTGGAAGGTCAGTCAAATCCATGACAATATTTAGTGGGAAAGCTGGGTGCCTGCCAATATGGCCGCCATTACAATATGAATTGTCGTGATGAAAACAGTGGGAAAGCTGGGTGCCTGCCAATATGGCCGCCATTACAATACACGTTGGAGTGATGAAAACAGTGGGAAAGCTGGGTGTCTGCCAATATGGCCGCCATTACAATATGAATTGTCATGATGAAAACAGTGGGAAAGCTGGGTGCCTGCCAATATGGCCGCCATTACAATATGAATTGTCGTGATGAAAACAGTGGGAAAGCTGGGTGCCTGCCAATATGGCTGCCATTACAATATGAATTGGTGTGATAAAGAATGGTGGGAAAGCTGGGTGACTGCTAATACAGCAGCCATTACAATATGAATTGTCGTGATGAAAACAGTGGGAAAGCTGGGTGCCTGCCAATATGGCCGCCATTACAATATGAATTGTCGTGATAAAAACAGTGGGAAAGCTGGGTGCCTGCCAATATGGCTGCCATTACAGTATGAATTGGTGTGATAAAGAATGGTGGGAAAGCTGGGTGACTGCTAATACAGCAGCCATTACAATATGAATCGGAGTAATGCAAAATCTGCACTAGGGCCCTTAACCATTAAATGTCTCATGGAAATGTCTAATGGAAACTCAGGGTAAGGCAAAAAATTCCAATATGAGAATGGAAGGTGAGTCTAATCTGTGACAAAATGTAGTGGGAAAGCTGGGTGCCTGCCACGATGGCCACCATTACAATATGAATTGGTGTGTGAAAAAAATGGTGGGAAAGCTGGGTGCCTGCCAATATGGCCGCCATTACAATACACATTACCGTGATGAAGAATGGTGGGAAAGCTGGGTAACTTTCTAATACAGCCGCCATTACAATATGAATTGGTGTGCCATGTAATGGTGGGAAAACTTAGGGTGACATATATGAAACCTGGCGCCAGTTTTAAATCGATATGGAGGAGTGTAGAATATGACAGTATGTATGAAAGAGTGTTATGCGCCAAACTTTGTCTCAGCCACGGTAAGATTTTTACGTCAGTTTCGTGCCAAACTTTGCCGCACTTAAAAGTGTCATGCCCGGTGCAGACTGCGCCACGTTTTGCCGTACAACAGTACTGTCCAGATAAATATTATTGCAGCTAAAACTGCAGAAAGCAAACATGGGGGCAATGTGTGCGCTTCACAGGGGTCAGACTAGTAGAGTGTACGCTGACCTCTGCTTCTCCAAATATTGGATGTTCTATATACAGACGGCACTGAATTTGTTATTTAAAGCGAAATGTCCAATTCAGCAGAGTCAGCCGTCCGGTAATAGATGCTGCCAGCAATGGGTGACGCCGCTCTGCGTCCATTATTCTGCGGAGGCTGAGTGGTGTCACCCTATGGCGGCGCCGGTGGGCACACCGATACCGGAAACTTGCAGTATATGTGATATGCATGAGGGGAGATACGACAAACATGGACGCCAACACAGAGACACCTACTCATGCCATGCCGCCTGATACAGCAGGTGCCAAAATTAGTTTATATGGAAAGATGACGTTGGGGGAAGAAACATTTTAGGGGATTTTTCTTTAGTATGCCATACCAACCCTTCAAAGGGGGTGTTATAGGTTTACCCGCAGTCGTCCACAATCCAAAACATTGTCCAAATGACAAACTCAGCTCTGCCACATTTCTTCTTATATATCAATGGCTCTCATTTATCAAAACTGTCTAATAGTAAGATTGTCTTTGTTGCCCATAGCAACAGATTAGAGTCCATAGCGACCAATCAGAGCTTATAGCAACCAATCAGAGCCCATAGGAACCAATAATAGAACATAGCAACCAATAAGAGCCCATAGCAACCAATCAGAGCTCATAGCAACCAATCAGAGCCCATTATAACCAATCAGAGCCCATAGCAACCAATCAGAGTTCATAGCAACCAATCAGAGCCCATAGCAACCAATCAGAACCCATAACAACTAATCAGAGTCCATAACAACCCATCAGAGCCCCACGGCAACAAATCAGCGCTCAGGTTTCATATTTCCACAGCATTATAACACATTACAGCTGTGCTCTGATTGGTTGCTAACGTCTGGTGCATGATGCCAAAACACTAAGACTGTCCTTGTTGCCCGTAGCAACCGATCAGAAACCAGCTTTCAATTTTTTTTTTTTTATACTGCTGTGGAAATATGAAAGCTGAGTGCTGATTGGTTGCTATGGGCTCTGATTGGTTTCTATGGGCTCTGATTGGTTACTATGAGCTCTGATTGGTTGCTATGCGCTCTGATTGGTTGCTATACGCTCTGATTGGTTGCTATGGGCTCTGATTGCTTGCTATGCGCTCTGATTGGTTGCTGTGAGCTCTGTTTGGTCGCTATGAGCTCTGATTGGTTGCTGTGAGCTCTGTTTGGTCGCTGTGAGCTCTGATTGGTTACTATGGGCTCTGATTGGTCGCTATGGGCTCTGATTGGTCACTATGAGCTCTGATTGGTTGCTGTGAGCTCTGTTTGGTCGCTATGAGCGCTAATTGGTTGTTATGGGCTCTGATTGGTCGCTATGAGCTCTGATTGGTTGCTGTGGGCTCTGATTGGTCGTTTTGGGCTCTGGTTCGTTGCTGTGGGCTCTGGTTGCTATTGGCAACAAGGACAGTCTTAATATTAGACATTTTTGATAAATGAGGCCCAACTTGTCTGAATTCTCCAGCAGCGTGGTATCACGAGCGTATGGCGGCGGCGATCATGTAGTGTCAGTGACATTGCTCGCCCCGGTGCCCTCTTCTTGCACCATACTCGTATGTAGGTGACCTGTAGTAATGTACACAGTGCGGCCGCCTGCGAATGTCCTATAATAACCCGAAGGAGGTGGAAGCTCTGCTGAACGCTAGTAACCTTGAGAGACGAGGCTGGTTCCTCCTCGGTCTATGGCCAGGCTGGGCTGCTTCTTATATCTCGCCCTGATTGGCCCTCCACAGTCACCTCATCTCACAGCTCTGATTCATTCTCCTTTCCCCATAACTCCATCCACAAGAGGTGGAGCTGCTTGACGAAAAGGAGGAGGGTGTGGGAAAATAGAAAAATAGATGCCCAGGACCCAGGGGCATAGGACTTAGGAGGTATTAGAAGCGCAGCAGCCTTTAGTGAAGCATCTCTTAAGGTGTCTGGGAAGGGGAGACTCAGGGAATTCGGGGAGCCTGGCTCTTCGCCCCTTCTCCAGCGTGCCCATGGAGTGCACTTACGAAGGTACAGAAGAGTCTTTTTTTGTAACTTTTTGCACCTGTACATTTTAAAAAAAAAATTGGAAAAATAAATTGAAAATTAAAAAAAACGACCAAAACAAAATCAGATTTTTTTTGCAAATTAATTTTGTAATTTCACTTTCTTAAATTTCTTATACATATTGGTATGAATGTGGTACCCTGTACGTATGCTGGGGGTCGTCCCTGCACCTTAGTATCATAGAGCTACGCTGTATAATAGGATATGCTCGATGCTTATTATAGCCGGGTTCACATGTTGCATTTTTTTGTAACTATATGGGTATATTCACACGCCGCATTGCGGCGCACACAGGTACGAGCCGCCATACACCTGCATTAGCGCTGTTGAAAGTATGTGCTTGCAAGCGCGCTCCCACGTCCAATGCGCGTGAGCGCCTGAAAGAAGGGACAGGTCACTTCTTTTTACGGGCGTACATTACAAATACGATCTACGATGATTTTACACGGCACTCAATGAGTGCTGCTGGACTTGTTAAAGATTTAATCGTATTTGCGGGGCGTGCTGCCAAAGGGCGCCCCGCAAATATACCGTGTAAACATACCCAATGAAAGACACAAGCAATAAAAAAATGCATGCTTTTTTAAGTTTTCTAAGCAACCCTAACTTGGAACGCTAGTGAAATTGGGTTAATTAAAAAAAAAAAAATGCATGCGTTTTTGCATATTTTATCTTCCCCTATCCCTTTTTTTTTCTCTTTAGGACCCCCGGGTACTGACAGTGTCACTGCAATCAGACCATAACAACCACTCAAATTCCAGATTTAATTTTTAAAGAACTGGTTTGAAAATGAAAGCAGTGATCTGGTCGGTTGCTATCGGCAACTGCTCCGGTGGTCTTGGACTTGGCTTTAAAGGGGTTGTCTCACTACATGAATTCCTCTTACCTCAGTCCTGTTTTCTCGGTTTCATTTTTTAATTCAGTGTTTACTGGGTTTACTGACTTTACTGGCTTCTACTGGTCTGCAGTAACAAGCTGCTGAGGACACTTGGTCTGTAGTTATTGCGACCAGCGCTGGCAGCCTATCAGGAGTGATTGAACAGGTCTGTAGCTATAGCGACCAGCGCTGGCAGCCTATCAGGAGAGAGTGAACAGGTCTGTAGCTATAGAACCAGCGCTGGCAGCCTATCAGGAGAGATCGAACAGGTCTGTAGCTATAGCAACCAGTGCTGCCAGCCTATCAGGAGAGATTAAACAGGTCTGAGGCTATAGTGATCAGCACTGGAAGCCTATCAGGAGGGATTGAACAGGTCTGTAGCTATAGCGACCAGTGCTGGCAGCCTATCAGGAGAGATTGAACAGGTCTGTAGCTATAGCGACCAGCACTGGCAGCCTATCAGGAGAGATCAAACAGGTCTGTAGCTATAGCAACCCGAGGAGTTGATGCAGCCCATACAAGAGGAGATATCTAGGAATAGGTAGGACACTGTTAATGGACACATATTGCAAAGTAACTTGTTTTTGCAAGATCTTTAACATAAAAAGCAGCAATCCTTGTAGTGAGACAACCCTTTTAACACAAGGCCCCAGTCAATTATTATAATGATGTTCAAAGTCGCCAACAATCTTAAATTTTAGCTGAAGAATTCCTCAAACTGCGTCACAAGAAGTTGAAATCCGATGTTTTGGGGCTTGGACCTTACATTTCTCAATTTTGGCAAGTGGCGGTAAAGTCTTTTAATATGGCATCCGGTGGTCCGGAACTCCTGCTAGTAGCCCAAATGCCTGATTAGTAGGGAATGACGCAATAATCCGGCAAAGGACTTCCTTATGTCTGGTCTTCAAGGTCTATATAGCACCGTAGCCCACCAGTGGAGTTGATTCTTGGGGCCACCAGTGGAGAGGATTCTTGGGGTCACCAGTGGAGGTGATTCTTGGGGTCCTCCAGTGGAGTTGATTCTTGGGCTCCACCAGTGGAGATGATTCTTGGGGCCCACCAGTGGAGATGTTTCTTGGGGTCACCAGTGGAGTTGATTCTTGGGGCGCACCAGTGGAGGTGATTCTTGGGGCCCGCCAGTGGAGTTGATTCTTGGGGCCCGCCAGTGGAGTTGATTCTTGGGTCCTCCCGTGGAGATGATTCTTGGGGCCCACCCGTGGAGATGATTCTTGGGCCCACTAGTGGAGTTGATTCCTGGGGCCACCAGTGTAGCTGATTCTTGGGGCCACCAGTGGAGATGATTCTTGGGTCCCCCAGTGGAGATGATTCTTGGGTCCCCCAGTGGAGATGATTTTTTGGGGGCCCGCCAGTGGAGTTAAATTCTTGGGGCCCACCACTGGAGTTGATTCTTGGGGCCCCACCAGTGGAGATGTTTCTTGGGGCCCACCAGTGGAGTTGATCCTTGGGTCCCTCCATTGGTGCTGATTCTTGGACCCACCAGTGGAGTTGATTCTTGGGGCTCCACCAGTGGAGTTGATTCTTGGGGCCTACCATTGGAATTGGTTCTTGGGTCCTCCAGTGGAGCTTATTCTTGGGGCCCACCAGTGGAGTTCATTCTTGGGGCCCACCAGTGGAGTTGATACTTGGGGCCCACCAGTGGAGTTGATTCTTGGGGGCCCACCAGGTGAGTTGATTCTTGGGGCCCACCAGGTGAGTTGATTCTTGGGGCCCACCAGTGGAGTTGATTCTTGGGGCCACCAGTGGAGTTGATACTTGGGGCTCACCAGTGGAGTTCATTCTTAGGGCCCACCAATGGAGTTGATTCTTGGGGCCCACCAGTGGAATTGTTCTTGGGTCCTCCAGTGGGCTGATTCTTGGGGCCCACCAGTGGAGTTGAATTCTTGGGGCCCACCAGTGGATTTATACTTGGGGCCCCCAGTGGAGTTAATACTTGGGGCCCACCAATGGATTTGGATTCTTGGGGCCCCCCAGGTGGAGTTGATTTTTGGGGCCACCAGGTGAGTTGATTCTTGGAGCCCACAAATGGAGTTGATTCTTGGGGCCCCACCGGGGAGTTGATTCTTGGGGCCCACCAGTGGAGCTTATTTCTTGGGTCCCCCCAGTGGAGTTGATTCTTGGGGCCACCAGTGGAGCTGATCTTGGGGCCACCAGTGGATTGATCTTTGGGCCACCAGTGGAGATGATTCATGGAGTCCACCAGTGGAGTTGTTCTTGGGGCCTACCATTGGATTGGTTCTTGGCCCTCCTGTGGAGCTGATTCTTGGGCCCACCAGTGGAGTTGATTTTAGGGACACCCAATGGAGTTGATCTTGGGGCCCCCCAATGGAGTTATTCTTGGGCCCACCAGGTGAGTTGATTTTTTGGGGGGCCCCCCAAGGTGAGTTGATTTTTGGGGGGCCCAATGGATTATTCTTGGGGCCCCCATGGGTTGATTCGGGGGCCCCCCAGGTGGTTTGATTTCTTTGGGGCCACCAAAGGGGGTTGATATTTGGGGGGCCCACCACTGGAGTTGATTCTTGGGGCCCACCAATGGAGTTGATTCTTGGGGCCCACCAGTGGAATTGGTTCTTGGGTCCTCAAGTGGAGCTGATTCTTGGGGCCCACCAGTGGAGTTGGTTCTGGGGCCCACCAGTGGCGTTCATACTTGGGGCCCACCAGTGGCATTCATACTTGGGGCCCACCAGTGGAGTTGATTCATGGGGCCACCAGTGGAGCTGATTCCTGGGGCCACCAGTGGAGATGATTCCTGGGGCCACCAGTGGAGTTGATTCTTGGGGCCCACCAGTGGAGATGATTCTTGGGGCCTACCAGGGAGTTATATCTTGGGGCCACCAGTGGAGATGGTTCTTGGGACCCACCAGGGGAGTTATATCTTGGGTTCCACCAGTGGAATTGACGTTTGGGCCCACCCTCCAGCTATGGTAAATTACTGCACATACCTCTTGCTTTCTGATTCTCTTTCTCCCTATAAAAGTTGCCGACTGGAGGTTTTACCCTGCTCCCATGTGGGCCAGTCCAAGTCTGGTCAGAATAGTGAATTTCATAAATAGTCAATCTCTTGTTGGATGATCTCCAATATCTTTCAGCAATAGAAACAGTAATGTAGGGTAAGCATAGCCATGGCTGAAGCCTGGAGGTAGCAAGCACCTAATACCTTTTTATAGGAAATAAGTTGGTGGCTTTCGGCTGTCCGGCACTACTATGTCTTTTTTCTGGTATATGGCGGTATTATTTATAGCTTTAATTATTAACATTGAAAATGGTGTTTCAGTTTCCTGTCAGTAGATGCAGGGGCCCTAAGTTGAGGGGCCCACTCAGGTGCAGGAACATAATGCATTTTGTACGGAGCTGTCTAGCTATGTAGGTTCTCTGGTATATGGCGGTATTATTTATAGCTTTAACTATTGCCACTCATGCCTCTGTTTCACTTTTCTGTCACCAACTACAGGGCCCATAGACTGAGGGGCCCACTAAGGTTCAAGAACATAATATTTTTTGTAGGAAATAACAAGTTGTTGGTTTTCTTCTATCACTGCTATGAGGGTTCTCTGGTATATGGCGGTATTATTTATAGCTTTAATTATTGCCACTCATGCTGCTGTTTCAGTTTCCTGTCAGTAGGTGCGGGGGCTTATAGGTTTAGGGGACCACTCAGTAACATAATGCTTTTGTAGGGAATAACAGATTGGTGGTTTTATAGTCTACTATCAGGTTTCTCTGATATATGGCGGTATTATTTATAGATTTAATTATTGGAGCATAATATTTTTTGTCGGAAATAACAGGTTCATGGCTTTAAGTTATCTAGTGCTACTATGAGGGTTTTTGGATGCATGGCGGTATTACTTATAGCTTCAATTATTGCTACTGATGCTATTGTCTCAGATTCCTGTCAGATGGTGCTGGGGCCCATAGATTGAGGGGCTCATTCAGGTGCAGGAACATAATACTTTTTCTGATGTATAGCTGTTTGTTGGATCTCTGCTATCTAGCTCTACTATGTGGCTCTCTGGTATATGGCGGTATTATTTATAGCTTCAGTTACTGCCACTGATTCTGATTCAGTTTCCTGTCAGGAGGTACTAGGGCCCATAGGTTGAGGGATCCACTCAGGATCAGGAACATAATACTTTTTATAGGGAATAACAGGTTTGTGGCTCTACTCTATGGGCTCTCTGCTATATGGCGGTATTATTTATAGCTTCAACTATTGCCACAGATGCTGCTGTTTCAGTATCCTGTCAGGAGATACTATGACCCATAGGTTGAGGGACCCATTCAGGATCAGGAACATAATACCTTTTGTAGAGAATAAGTTGGTGGCTTTCTGCTATCTAACACTATTATATTGGTTATCTAATATATGACGGTATTATTTATAGCTTTACTAGCTCCACCATGTGGATTCTCTGGTTCCTGTCAGTAGACACTGGGGCCTGTAGGTTCAGGGACCCATTCAGGATCAGGAACATCCCGTAATACCTTTTGTAGAGAATAATAAGGTGGTGACTTTCTGCTATCTAGCACTATTATGTGTGTTATCTAATATATGGCGGTATTATTTATAGTTTTACTAGCTCTACCATGTGGATTCTCTGGTTCCTGTCAGTAGGTACTGGGGCCTGTAGGTTGGTGGCTTTCTGCTATCTAACACTATTATATTGATTATCTAATATATGGCGGTATTATTTATAGATTTACTAGCTCTACCATGTGGATTCTCTGGTTCCTGTCAGTAGGTACTGGGGCCTGTAGGTTGAGGGACCTACTCAGGATCATAATACTTTTTGTAGAGAATAATAAGTTAGTGAGTTTCTGCTATCTAGCACTATTATGTGTCTTATCTAATATATGGCGGTATTATTTATAGTTTTACTAGCTCTACCATGTGGATTCTCTGGTTCCTGTCAGTAGGTACTGGGCCCTGTAGCTTGAGGGGCCCATTCAGGATCAGGAACATAATACCTTTTGTAGAGAATAATAAGTTGGTGGCTTTCTGCTATCTAACACTATTATATTGGTTACCTAATATATGGCGGTATTATTTATAGCTTTAGTAGCTCTACCATGTGGATTCTCTGGTTCCTGTCAGTAGGAACTGTGGCATGTAGGTTGGTGGCTTTCTGCTATCTAACACTATTATATTGGTTACCTAATATATAGCGGTATTATTTATAGCTTTAGTAGCTCTACCATGTGGATTCTCTGGGTCCTGTCAGTAGGTACAGGGGCCTGTAGGTTGAGGGACCCACTCAGGATCATAATACTTTTTGTAGAGAATAATAAGTTGGTGAGTTTCTGCTATCTAGCACTATTATGTGAGTTATCTAATATATGGCGGTATATTATGTGGGTTATCCAATGTATGGCGGTATTATTTATAGCTTTACTAGCTCTACCATGTGGATTCTCTGGTTCCTGTCAGTAGGTACCGGGGCCTGTAGGTTGAGGGACCCATTCAGGATCAGGATCATAATACATTTTGTAGAGAATAATAAATTGGTCTGCAATCTAGCACTACTATGTGGGTTAACTAATATATGGCGGTATTATTTATAGCTTTAACTATTGCTACTGATGCTACTGCTTTATTATGCTCTCACTACATGGTGGGGCCCCATCTCAATTTGCTATGGGACCCTATGAATTCTAGTAACGCACCTGGGTAGAATTGAGCCTAGTGTCCCCAGTGACGTCCGTTTCTACCTGGCCGCGTGGGCGCTACGTAATATAGTCCGCTACATGGTTAGGGAACATATGAAAACTACTGTACATTAATAGCTGTAGATTACCTCTTGCCGTTCTTCTTCCTCTCTTCAGATATGCTTCAGCTCATCCACACTCAAGACAATGACTTCCCCGGGTTTTTCGATGGCCCTTTTGCACCCACTCAGGATGTCGCCCCTAATGTGGACCTTGCTGGAGGAGCAGCACTCAGCTCCCTGGAGGGATTACTGGCAGCGCCTACAAACTCAACCCCCATGAAGCTGTTCTCCCATTCCACTCCCAGTTACCAAAGCCCCCCTGCCGTGTCCCAGCCACAGGACAATCTCACGCAGCAGCTGAAGCTTGGGGTGCAGAGCTTGATTAAGGATGAGCCCATGCAGACCTGCCCCTCTACCCCGCACTCTCAGACCAAAATACAGCTGGCGCCGGTGCCCCAGCAGATGCAGAGCATGACGTTTGCCAAGAACTTAGCGACACCTATGCAACCTCAGTATAAGTCCCAGCCGGTGACTGGCTATACAGAGCAGGCGTCCTGTACAGGTAATTGATGGGGTGGTCATGGTGGACTTGCTACCAATCAATATGCTCAGTATGTTCTTCTCTATAATTTGATAACACGTCTTATTTTGCAGCAGCACAAAGTGTCCCGTCTCAGCCGAGTACGACCAGTCAGCCTCAGCAGAACATCTCAGCACCGCCGCTGCAGAGCATCGCCGCTCAGCCCTTGCAGAGCGTCGTAAGCCAGTCGCATCAGAACGTGGTGACCCAAGCTCCGACCCTGCAGACTATAGCTGCCCAACCGCAGCAGACGCTCCCTTCGCCCCAAATCCAGCAACCCCTGACCATCCATACCCAGAGCCTGTCTCCCCAGTTCCTGACCGCCACCACCGGTACGGCTTCCATAACCTCACAGATCCAGCAGGTTCCGGTGAGTTTGCTGTCTAGGCCGCCCGTCTGTCCTCTGGTTGCTCGTCCGTGTGTCTTATTTCTGATTTGACCTCCTTCGACAGGTCCTGCTCCAGCCTCATTTCATCAAAGCTGAATCTCTGCTGCTTACTGCTGTAAAGACTGATACGGGGATGACTGTGGGCAGAACCACGCCGACCAGCACCACCATACAGACCACCCCACTGCAGATGCCGGTGAGTGGCACAACATATATATAGGGTTATGACAGAGGAGAGGAGCTGAGCTCTGATATATAGGGTTATATGACAGAGGAGAGGAGCTGAGCTCTGATATATAGGGTTATATGATAGAGGAGAGGAGCTGAGCTCTGTGATATATAGGGTTATATGATAGAGGGAGAGGAGCTGAGCTCTGTGATATATAGGGTTATATGGACTAAGAGGAGAGGAGCTGAGCTCTGGATATATAGGGTTTATGATGGGATAGAGGAGCTGAGCTCTGTGATTATATAGGGTTTATATGGATAAGAGGAGAGGAGCTGAGCCCTGTGATATATAGGGTTATATGATAGAGGAGAGAAGCTGAGCTCTGTGATATATAGAGTTATATGATAGAGGAGCTGAGCTGTGTGCTATATAGGGTTATATGATAGAGGAGAGGAGCTGAGCTAGTACTAGCACTACTGCCCTGATGGCGGCCACGGCACAAGACACTCCTTTATTCACTTTTTTATTTGCCTGGGATTTTAGACCCTGGTGAGAGGTGGGGCCATTTTAACCACTGTCCCAGTCATGATGGATCCTGACAGGCTGCCAATTAACCGTGTAAGCGCTAATGGCAAGAGGGCTAGGCTGAGCGGTCAGGGGGAGAAGCGTACCGCACACCACGCTATCGAGAAGCGCTACCGGTCATCTATCAATGATAAGATTATTGAACTCAAAGACCTTGTGGTGGGAACGGAAGCCAAGGTACGTGACCGACCCAAGCAGACAAGGGGTATTTGAGCAAATAAGTGACGGCATTCATGGCAACCAATCAGATCTCTCCTTCACTTTTGGAGATAACATGTGAAGCGAGATTGGTTGTTATTGACTTTGGTCATAAATTGTGATTATTGGATGTAGAACTCAGTTCTATGTCTTTTGCTTACAGCTGAATACGTCGGCCATTTTGAAGAAGGCCATCGACTACATTCGCTACCTGCAGCCATGCAATGTGAAGCTGAAACAGGAGAACATGATGCTGAAAAGGGCCGCTCAGAAACACAGTCAGGAGACTTTTCGTTACACCCATTGGGGGGGGGGGGGGGGGGGATTATTATAATTTCATAATTGGTGTTGCACTTCAGCAATTCGATTCAGGACGGCCTGTCTTGAATTTTGATGGAATTTGCAAGAAAATTGTCCAGTGATTCAACCATAAATGCATCCCTAACTTCCAGCCCAACTCTAAAACTCCAGCCTTAAAGGGGTTGTCTCACTACATTGATTCATCTTACCTCAGTCCTGTTTTCACTTTTGAATTCAGGGTCGTCTTTACTGGCTTCTACTGGCCTGCAGTGACGAGCTGCTGAGGACACCAGGTCTGTAGCTATAGCGACCAGTGCTGGCAGCCTGTCAGGAGAGATCAAACAGGTCTGTAGCTATAGTGACTGCTGCTGGCAGCCTATCAGGAGAGATCAAACAGGTCTGTAGCTATAGCGACCAGTGTTGGCAGCCTATAAGGAGAGATTGAACCGGTCTGTAGCTATAGCAACCAGCGCTGGCAGCTTATCAGGAGAGAGAGAACAGGTCTGTAGCTATAGCAACCAGCACTTGCAGCCTATCAGGAGAGATCGGACAGGTCTGTAGCTATAGTGACCACTCAGTGCTGGCAGCCTATCAGAAGAGAGAGAACAGGTTTGTAGCTATAGCAATCAGCACTTGCAGCCTGTCAGAAGAGAGAGAGCAGGTCTGTAACTATAGCGACCTGAGGAGCTGATGCAGCCCATACAAGAGGAGATATCTAGGAATACGTCGGACACTGTTAATGGACACATTAAAAAGTGACTTGTTTTTGTAAGATTCTTAACATAAAAGCAGCAATCCCTGTAGTGAGACAACCCCTTTAATGCTAACAATGATTCCATCATCAACACCAATTCAGGACTAGGGTTAACACAGGAGTTTTAGTTCTAGTTGGGGGTTGGATTTAGTTTGGGGTTGGGTTTGTGGTTGGGGTTCGAATTACAGTTCGATTTAGAATTGGTATTTGGGTTAGACTTAGGTTTGGAGTTAGGGTTAGAGTTTGAGTAAGGGCTCCCCAGATGTGTGATGGTGTTCCTATGTAATTAGGGTTAGGGTTGGAATTACGGTTCAGGTTCCCCAGATGTGTGATGGTGTTCCTATGTAATTAGGGTTAGGGTTGGAATTACGGTTCAGGTTCCCCAGATGTGTGATGGTGTTCCTATGTAATTAGGGTTAGGGTTGGAATTACGGTTCAGGATCCCCAGATGTGTGGTGGTGATTTAGTGCAATTAGGGTTTGGGTTGAAGTAAAGGTCTGGGTTCCCTATATGTGTGGTGGTGTTCCAGGGCAAATAGGGTTAGGTTTGGAGTTACGGTCAGGGCTCCCCGGATGTGTGCCAGTAGTCCAGTGCAATCAGGGTTAGGGTTGAAGTTACCGTCAGGGTTCCCCAGATGTGTGTCGGTGGTCCAATGCAATTAGGGTTAGGGTTGGCGTCATGGTCAGGGTTACCCAGATGTGTGTCGGTGGTCCAATGCAATTAGGGTTAGGGTTGGAGTTATGGTTAGGATTTACCAGATGTGTAGCGGTATTCCAATGCAATTAGGGTTGGAGTTAGGGTCCACGATCCCCAGATGTGTGGTCATGTTCCTATGCAATTAGGGTTAGGGTTGGAGTTATAGTCCAGATTCCCCAGATGTGTAGTGGTGTTTCAGTGGAGTTAGGGTTGGATTTAGGGTCCGGGTTGGAGTTTGGGTCAGGCTTAGGTGATGAAGTTAGGGTTGGAGTTAGGATCCAGGTTTTCCAGATGTGTGCCGTTGCTCCTATGCAATAAGGGTTAGGGTTGGAGTTTTGGTCAGGGGTCCCCAGATGTGTAGTTGTATTTCAGTGGCTTTAGGGTTAGGGTTGGAGTTTTGGTCAGGGTTCCCCAGATGTGTAGTTGTATTTCAGTGGCTTTAGGGTTAGGGTTGGAGTTTTGGTCAGGGTTCCCCATATATGAAGTTGTGTTTCAGTGGATTTAGGGTTAGGGTTGGATTTAGGGTCCGGGCTGCAGTTTGGATCAGGCTTAGGTGATGGAGTTAGAGTTAGATTCTGGGTTCCCCAGATGTGTGCCCGTTCTCCCATGCAGTTAGGGTTGGAGTTAGGATTTACCGTGTGTTGTGTTATTCCTATGCTGTTTGAAGGCATTCAGCTGCTTTAACACTTTCATGGGATTCAGGTTCAGAACATACTGAATATTTTGACTTGTTGACTCACTGAGCTCCACTGTTTTAATAGTTCATAATAGTGGAGCTATGTGGGCCTTGTCTTTTGGTAATACCTAACTTATTCCATTCCAGATACTTTAAAAGATCTTGTCGCTGGCACTGGAGTCAATATGGATGGAATGAAAGCGGAGATGATGGACGTCCTGACTCCACCTCCATCGGACGTCGGCTCCCCATCTCACACTGGCAGCCCCTTATCTCAGTGTAACAGTGACTCCGAGCCGGACAGTCCGTACAGTGATGAAGCCAAGGTGACCACTTATACAGATGCCCCAAATTAAGAAACGGGGGTTTAGTGCAGAAGTGTCTTTGTTGGTCCATAGCAACCAACAAAAACCCATAGCAACCAATAGGCCCATGGGCAACCAATCAGAGCTCACAGAAAAAAAATCAGAGCCCATAGTGACCAATCGTCATGCAACCAGGCTAAGTAAAAAGCAGAGTCATTGCAACCCAATAGGGGTTTTAAATAGAACCAATCAGAGCCATAGCAACAATAGGGGCTCATGGTAAACCCAAACAAAGCCCATAGCGACCAATCCAAGCCCATAGCAACCAACCAGAGCACATAGTAACCAATAGCCATGTGCTGCACTGTGCTAACCACTGAGCCACCCCACCATGCTGACATGCAACCCTGAGCCCCCCGTGCTGACTATGTAACCATGAGCCCCATGCTGCACTTGCAAAACCCACTGAGCCACCGTGCTGCACTGTGTAACCATGAGCCCGTGCTGCACTGGTTAACCACGAGCCCCCATGTGCACTGTGAACCATGAGCCACTGTGCTCCCACTGTACTAACCAGGGGGCCCCATGCTGCACTGTGGCCAACCCATGAGCCACTGTGCTGCACTTTTACTACCCAACTGGCCTGTGCTGCACTTGCTAGTCATGACCCCACCGTGTGACTGTGCAAAACCACTGAGTAAATGTGGGGCACTAAGCTAAACACGAGCCATGTGCTGCACTGTGTAAACTGAGCCCCCCGTGTGCCTTGCAAATCACTGAGATACTATTGGGATGTAGAGGGCACTGCAGAAAGCTTATCAATCTACTGTTCATTTCATGATTTAGGTACAAGTCAAGCAAGAGACCCCCTTCTCCCAGGGGGCGGAATGCTGGGACTCCCCCCGGTATGGCTTCGGGGTTGTCTTTCGTTTCCCCTCTGTCTCTCCTTCAATCCCTTGTCTTTTTGGGGGGGGAGGAATCCCACAAATCAGAAGGCCCCCAAAAAAGGTTCCCAAATTTTCCTTTGGTTTGGTAGTAGGTATTTTGGAAAGGGGGGGGACTCCCCCCAGGAAAGTTCTAAAATTTCCTGAAGGTTTTTGGGCTGTTTGAGCGTGAGGATAGAACTACCCTACAGGGGGATTTATTTTGGGTTTCCCCTGCAGGGGAGTTTTTCAGGGTTTAGTTGGATTAGTCCTTCTGTCCTTCTCTGGCCCATAAACCTCATCACCCGTTGGCTGTTTTTCACCCGGCTTTTTAAATCTCCCGGTAAACCCGTAAACCCGGGTTGCACTCAGAAATCTTCTGTCATTTTTCGGTGTCACCAAAAACAAGTGATGTGGATCTTTTCTCGGGAAAGATAAACGGGGCCCCAAAAAAAGGGACACGAGGGGGGGGACATGGGCAGTGTAGGCCAATCCCCAAAAATTGGCTCAGGCCCACCTTTTTTCCCCTGGTTTTGGTGTTCTTTGCGGTCATCCCATACGGGCAGTTTTGACCCAATACCACAATTCGGGCTGGGCCCACACCTTTTCCCTGGTTGTTCTTCTGGGTCGTACTTTACGGGGGCATGTAGAGCCAATAAAAACAAGTTTTGCTCGGGCACCCCCTTTTTACTCGGGGTTGTTCTTTGAGGTCAAACTTTACAGGGCGGGTGTGGGACCCAATACCAAAAATTTTGGTCAGGCACCCCCTTTACCCGGGTTTGGCTGTTCTTCTGCAGGCATACATCCCAGGGCAGTGTAGGGCCATACCACAAGTTGGTTTCGGGCCCCTAAACCTTTCCCCTGGTCTGTTCTTCTCCCGGTCAAAAATACGGGTGCGTTTTAGAGCCAATACCAAAAGTCGGGCCCCTCAGGCCCCACCTTTATCCTGGTCTGGCTGTTTTCTGAGGCCCTTCATACGGGGAGTGTAGACCCAATACCAAAAGGGTCTGGTTTCAGGCACCCCCTTTCCCCGGGTCTTTTCCCTTCTGAAGTCAAAACTTTACAGGGCGTGTAGGGGCCAATACCCAAGTCGGGCTCAGGGAACCCCTTTCCCCTGGTTGGCTTTTCTTGTGAGGTCATAAATACAGGGCAGTGTAGAGCCAATACCACAAGTCTGGCTCAGGCCCCCTTTACCCGGGTTTGGGCTGTTTTTTTGCGGTCAAATAAAAGGGTTTGGTGTAGAGCCAAAAACCCACAAGTCGGGGCTTTCGGGCCACCCCCCTTTTACCCTGGGGGGGCCCTTTTCTTTGAAAGGTTTTACATAAAGGGCAGTGTAGAGCCAATACCACAAGTCTGGCTAGGAAACCACCTTTCCGGTTTGTTCTTTAAAGGTAATACTTACAGGGAGTGTAGAGCCAATACCACAAGTCGGGCCCCGGGCCCACCTTTCCCCGGGGTCTGTTCTTCTGCAGGTCATACATAAGGGCGTGTGGGCCCAATACCCCAAGTCGGGGTCAGGCACCCCCTTTCCCCCTGGTGGGCTGTTCTTCTGCAGGTAATATATACGGGGCAATGTAGAGCCAATACCACAATTTGGGTCAGGACCATTTTTTACCCTGGTCTTTTCCCTCTAAAGGCTCTTAAATATAGGACAGTGAAAGAGCCAATCCCAAAAGTCGGTTTCAGGCCCCAAACTTACCTGGTCTGGCTGTTTTTCCCTCAGGTCTTACATACAGGGCAGTGTAGAGCCAATCCCACTTTTTGGGCTCAGGCAGCCCCTTTTTTACCCCGGTTGGCTGTTCTGTTTTTGCCCCTGGGTTTTGGCGCCCCAATCATCCTTTAAATGTTTTCAAAACCCTAAAAATTTGATGTGCGCCCCCAGAACCCCCAAAATTTATTTGGGTTTTAAATGCCGCACAGGCGCTTATCGTCCCAAAAGGGTTTGCATTGCTATTTTCCCATACTTTATAGAACGGGTCTAGTACAGCTTTTGATGCCGAAAAAACTGTCGCACCCCCGTTTTATGTGTCGCCCTAAATTTGGGGAAAGGGGAGTTTTGCATTTGCGGGGTAAAGGGTTATGGAGGGGCCCCATAACCATTTTTGTGGGGGCCCCAAACCAAAACCTTATATTGACTTAAAAACTATCAGAGCTGAGCAATGCGCTTGTGGAGGTGCGTGCTGGGGCTTTTGAACCCAAAAGATGGCTTTTGTCCTTAGGCGGTGCCCACCGCCTTGGGGGTGGAGAGCCGGTCCTTCTGCATCTGGACCTTGTCCGTCCCTGCTGCGGGTTTTAAAGCTTTTGCACAAAAAAATGTGTGGGTATTTGCCCACAGGACTTGACTTTGACACAAATGTGTTACTGGATCTATGGAAATATTATAGAATGAAAATTCTGCACATTTATTAAAAAAGTGAATTGTGCTGCATTTATAAGAGATTTAACATAGACAAGCTCTAACAAATAACATTGTGGCCTCTTCCTCCTCTAGGGTGACTTTGCTCAGGCCTCATTTCATCTCTGGAAAGCCCTGAAAGCTTTGGGAAGACCATTTTCCCCTTCCAACCCTTTTATCTTTGCGTAGCCCTTTCATGGAGAAAATCCCCCTATGGTTTTACGGGCTGGGGGGGCCCCCTGGTTGGCTGGACGGGCTGGGGGCTTCCGTCGAGATCACCAGCTGAAAGATGATGTGCGCAAAAGCTGCAGGGAGGCTGCCCTGGTGTTTCCCCTTTCCCCGCCAGCTCCCCATGCAGGTATGGGGGGTGCGGAGGGAGAGGAGCTATGTTGTGTGATATATAGGGCTATATGATAGTGGGAGGGAAGCTGAACCCTATATATCACAGAGCTCAGCTCCTCTCCCTCTTTATAGCCCCCATATATCACAGGCTCAGCTTCTTCCTCTATATATAGCCTATATATCACGAATCAGCTCCTTCCCTCTTCAATAACCCTATATATCACAGAGCTCAGTTTCTCCTCTTTCTTTAAAAACCTATATATCACAGAGTCAGCTTCTCTCCCTATCATGAAACCTATATATCCCAGAGCTCAGCTTCTCTCCTCTATCATATAACTATTATCCCAGAGCTCAGCTCCTCTCCTATATCATATAACCCTATATATCACAGAGCTCAGCTTCTCTCCCTCTATCATATAACCCTATATATCACAGAGCTCAGATCCTCCTCTATCATATAACCCTATAATATCACAGAGTCAGCTTCTCTTCTCTCTCATATAACCTATAAAATTCACAGAGCCCCGCTTCTCTCCTCTATCATATAACCCTATATATCACAGAGCTAAATCCTCTCTCTATCATAAAAACCATTATATATCACAGAGCTCACCTCCTCTCTATATATAACCCTATATATCACAGAGCTCAGCTCCTCTCCTCTATCATATAACCCTATATATCACAGAGCTCAGCTCCTCCCCTCTATCATAAAACCCTATATATCACAGAGCTCAGCTTCTTTTCTCTCTCTAAAACCCCTATATTTTCACAGAGCTCAGCTTCTCTCCTTCTATCCTATAACCCTATATATCACAGAGCTCAGCTCCTCTCCTCTATCATATAACCCTATATATCACAGAGCTCAGCTTCTCTTCTCTCTCATATAACCTTATATATCACAGAGCTCAGCTTTCTCCTTCTATCCTATAACCCTATAATCACAGGGGCTCAGCGGTCTCTCCTCTATCATAAAACCCTTTTTAAAATATCAAGAGCTCAGCTTGTTTCCCTTATCATATAACCCTATATATCACAGAGCTCAGCTCCTCTCCTCTATCATATAACCCTATATATCACAGAGCTCATCTCCTCTCCCTCCGTCACATCCTGACAGGTTCGCTTTAAGTGACTGTTCTACATCTGTGCAGCAGTGATGGGGACATGTTGATTTACCCTATGTTTTCTATTAGGGAAGCATGCAGGAGGTCACCTTGCAGCGATCAATATGGCTCTGAGTGCTGTGAATCTAGCAGACGGTGCAGGGAACACTCTGTCAGTGGCTACGCTGGCAGAGATCTATGTGGGGGCCGCACTGCGAGTTAAAGCAAGTCTGCACCGACGCTTCCATTTCTTAGCGGTATGGAAAGTAATTTCACCCACCCTATGCGGCTCCTGTATATTGTGGTCACCTTCCTCCTATTTGGGTCTAAACTTGTTTCCCCTTAACCCTCTCCACAGCGCTTCTTCCTCTGCAGTGCACGCCAGGTGTGTTTGGCACAGAGTGTGACCATCCCTCCCGCCATGCAGTGGCTGTGCCATCCTCTGGGACATCGCTTTTTTGTAGATGGTGACTGGAGTGTGAGGAGCTCTCCCCGAGATACGATATACAGTACAGCGGGCAGCACAGGTACTTATTTCTTTGGCTGTCAGGACATGCTGGGAGTTGTAGTTTCCCAACAATTATAGAGCCATAGGTTGGAGATCACTATTCTATGCCATTGTCTTGCTTAAAGGAGTTTTCTACTTTGCACAGTCCCTATTTGTTAGGAGGGCCATTTAACAATAGCTTTTTAACAAATTGCCCCCCTTCGGGGAAACCTACAATGTTTTAAAAGGGAAAAAAAAATTCTCTGGGAACAAAACCTTTTTTAAAATTAAAAATTATTTCAAAATTTATTTTAAATTTTAAAAACTTTGGTTTTCCCATAAAATATTAAAAATAAATTCAACCTTTCCCTCTGTGCAGAACCAGGCAAAAAGCCCTGTCCTTCCTTCCACCTTACCCACTGCAAACCATAAGACGTTTATTGATCACATGGCCTCAATGAACGTTTTGTCATCACTCAGTGGGTGGGCTTTGAACCCCAGGCCAGCTGGGGAAAACACCCCACTGAAAAGGGGAAGTTTTTTCTCGGGGACGCCTATACTTTATTTGTTATAGGGCTCACAATTATATTATATTAAATTTTGTAATTCAAACTTTTTTAAAAAAATTGATCTCCCTTTCCCCCTTCTTTCAAAAACCAGGAAAAAAGCCCTGCCCTTTTCCCCTTCCACCCTATCCACCGAAAACCATGGACGTTCATTGATCACAGGGCCTCAATAACATTTTGTAAACACACAGCGGGTGTGCTTTTGGGGGCCAGACTCATTTTGGAAAACCCCCTCCCAAGGGGAATTTTTCTCTGGGACTCCCCATACTTTATTTGTTTTTTGGGGCCTCTTTTTGGGTATTATTTTAAAATTTTTAAAAATTTCAACTTTTTAAAAAAATTTATCTCCCTTTTCCCTTTCTGTGCAGAACCAGGCAAAAAGCCCTGCCCTTTCCCTTTTCCACCTTCCCCACGGGTAAACCATTGACTTTTCATTGATCCAGGGCCTAAAGAACGTTTTGTCATCACTCCATGGGTGGGCTTTGAAGCCCGGCTCAGCTCGGGAAAAAACCCACTGTAATGGGAATTTTTTCTCTGGGACCCTATATTTTAAATTTTTTAATAGGGCTCACAATTATTTTAAATTTTAAAATTTTTTGTAATTCATACTTTTTAAAAAATGATCTCCCCTTCCCTTCTTTTGAAGAACCAGGAAAAAAACCCTTTCCCCTTCCTTCCCCCCCCAAACCACCGCAAACCATGTGACTTTTCATTGATCACATGGCCTCAATGAAAAAATTTTGTCATCACAACAGGGGGTGTGCTTTGGACCCAAACCCTCAGTTTGGGAACACCCCCCGCAAGGGGGAAGTGTTCTCTGGGACTGCCTTATTTTATTTTTTAAATAGGGCCACTTTGGGATAAAAAATTAAACTTTGTAATTCATACTTTTTAAAAATTATCTACCCTTTTCCTTCTGTGCAAAACCCAGGCAAAAACCCCTTTCCCTTTCCCCTTCCACCTTACCCCCACTGAAAACCATGTGACTTTAAATTAAAATCAAAATGGCCCAATGAATTTTTTGCCCTCATTTCAGTGGGGGGCCCTTTTGAAGCCAGGCTCAGCTCGGGAAACCCACTCCCCTGAAGGGGAAGTTTCCCTCGGGGAAACTGGCCTATACAAAATTTGTTATGGCCACAATTATTTTAAAAAAAAAAAATTTTGTAATTAAATACTTATTAAAAATGACTACCTTCCCTTCTGGTGCAGAACCAGGCAAAAACCCCCTGTCCCCTTCCCCCTTTTACCCACCGAAAAACCATTTGACTTTCATTGATCAAAAGGCCCAATGAACTTTTTGTCATCACACAGCGGGGTGCATTGGGAGCCAATTTCAGTTTGGGGAAACACCCCCCCTGCAAGGGGAAGTGTTTCTCTTGGGACTGCCATATTTTAAATTTTTAAAGGGCTTCAAAATTTATATTATTTAAACTTTGTAATTCATATTTATTAAAAATTATCTCCCTTTTCCTTCTGGGGCAAAACCAGGAAAAAAGGGCCCTGCCCTTTCCCCTTCCCCTTTCCCCACTGAAAACCCTGTTGGGGAAACGTTCATTGATCACAGGGCCTCAATGAATTTTTTGTATCACTCAGGGGGGTTGCTTTGAAGCCAAGCTCAGTTTCGGGAACTCCCCCCTGTAAGGGAAGTTTTCTCTGGGACGGGCCTAAATTTTTATTTGTTAAAAGGGCCACATTTATTTAAATATTAAATTTTGTAATTCATATTTATTAAAAATGATCTCCCTTTTTCCTTCTATGAAAAACCAGGAAAAAAACCCCCCTGTCCTCCTTCCAACCTTACCCACTTTAAACCATTTTGGCCCGTTCTTTCCCCTTTAATGAACTTTTGTCACCACCCCATTGGGTGAGCTTTAAAACCATACTCAGATGGGAAATACCCCCGGGAAAAGGGGAATTTTACCTGAGAAAAGAATAATCTGGCTGCTTTTACCACACTACCCACCTGAAGTTTGAAAGTGAATATAAGTAATTTTAAAATTTTTGAGTGATTAAAAGGGGAAAGGGTGAACTGTTTATTTTTCAGTTCTGCGGGCAGAACTTAGTAAGGGGAAAGCAGGGGGACAGCAGTTCAGACCCGGGGGGGTTGGTACTATGTCATGAAAAAAAAAATGCCGGCGTCGGGCCCCATTTATACACTGCTTGGGGAAAACCCTATCTTTAAACCTTTACGGGAAAAATCCAGAGCTTAGGGGAAATTCCACCCCCAAATGAAGGGCAGTGATAACTGTGGAGGGAAGCCCTAGATTACAATGAAAATTTTTTAAAATAATGTCATCACACCATATCGGGTAATGAAGGGGGGGAAACAGGCATAAAGGTAAAAGACCGAAGGGTTAGCAAATAGAAGAAAACGCCGGGACACCGAAAATTATGAAATAGTGATATTTTTATTTACAAAAGTGAAAGTATTATGCCAGTTTTTTCCCATGGATGGGAAAAAATTTAAAATTTCATTACTGATAAAATTCAAATAAGAAAAACGTGTTTTTTGAGGTAGATGTCACTGCGTGATGTTTGGGGCCGGCGGCCTTTCTCAAACAACATCTGTGGTGGATAAAGAAAAAGGTGTAAAAAAGCAAAACTGCAGCGTAAAAAGAAGGGATAAGGTATAAGGGGCGGCTAAAAGGAAAAGATATGGTTCTGGATACATTAAGCCCAAACCCTCAAAACCACCAACCCCCACTATTTAAAAATAATGCGGGGAAGGCATTTGACAATGTAAGGGGGGTTGGCGGGGTAAGGTTTTGGGCCGTAGGGGCAGGGTGGAGCCTTCTGCAATATATATCCTCCTTTTCACTAATCCACGGCACGTATGGTCTACCGGGTTTTCATCTGACTCCCTTCCCTTTTGGGGAGGGGGCATAGCAGGGGTGCCCTCTCCCCCCTGCTTTTTGACCTAGTCTTTAACCATTTTCACGATACTTCCCTCATTATCCGTTTTTGAGGGAATTAAAAAAAGGGCATTTTCTCATTTGAAGCTCCTCTTTTCGCGATGTTTTTCTTTTTTCTGTGTACACCAGCAAAGACTTTCCGCTGATTCTAAAAAGTCCGACAAATTGGCCAATGTTCTGGTTTTAGAGTAATGTTAAAAAAACTAACCCCTGGAATATCCCCCCATCGGGAAAAGGTAAGCTCCCCGCAAAGTCTTCCGACAAATTAAGTAACGTCTCTAGAAAAACCCATTAAATATTTAGGCTTAAAATTTGGGAGTTTCCCCAGAACTTTTATTCCTTGAACTTCCCCCCCCAATCCAAAAGATTTGTGCGGAATTAACAAAATGGGCAGCCCTTCCGTTCCTTTATTAGCCCGTGTCACCAATAAAAATGGAAAGCTTTTCGAGATTCCATCATTTGCAAACAATACCCCTTTTACTTAAACATGTAGTATAAAGAAAAAAATTGGCCTTTTGAAATTTATAGGGAAAGGAACAAACGCCCCCGTATTGCCTTTAAGAAATGATCCCCCCAAAAGACTCGGGGGGTTTAAAACCCTTCCTAATATTAGAGCCTACAACTTAGCCGCAAAAACTCCCATGTGTAGTTTGGAT
Organism: Phyllomedusa bahiana; assembly: GCA_025379985.1. Lineage (NCBI taxonomy): Eukaryota > Metazoa > Chordata > Amphibia > Anura > Hylidae > Phyllomedusa > Phyllomedusa bahiana. Next base: position 5,871 of record JAODAL010030401.1, on the reverse strand, counting down.
TAAAAAAACTTCCCCTTTTTCTCTAATACAGCTTTCGAGTCGATATGGTCTCCCTTTGTACACTGACTCCCCTTCTTCACACGCCGTAAAAAAGCCTCCCCCCTATACAAGAAGGATTAATTTTTAGGGACACAATTAGTCCCTGAAGCAGCCCGAAAACTTTTTGGGCTCCCTTATCAAGCTATAAATTTTTGTCAGGGAGGGGACTCCGGAATTTGCCCCCGGTTTTGGAAAAGGGTTTCCCTCCCACATGGGGAAATTGGGTCTTGAAGTATTATTCAACTGGTTAATGTTAGGGAACCCCCTTTTTTTTTCCTTTTGAGGTTACAAGGCCTGTATGGTCTGGATGGGGAACACTTCTTTGTTTTCAGACAAAATTAGTTTCGCGAGAACTAAAATTGGGTCAGTAGCTGATTTGTCAAACCACTCATTTTGATAGTTTGGTCGGAACCATGAGTTCCCCCACTCCCTGTCCCTGCTTTACCTGGCCTTCCCAACCCCAAGGATAAAGAAACGGCGGTTGCAGTTTTCCCCCGGGGTGGGGGGACTTTCCCCTGACTTGATATAGCAGAAGCGGTGTTGGAGGGGGGGTTTGGGTCAAAAGAGGTTTTGACAAATCGGGGAGAAACATATTTCCGAAAGCCATAAGCTATCTAGGATTTAATTTTCCCCCCAAACCCCTTTTTCCCTATCGTTTAACTCCTGCCCAAATGCTCAACTCCATCAGATCTAGTGCAGGCTTATGTTGTCCCCGATGGGAGAGGGTTTGGTCAAATTACTCTTACAAAAATCAAAAAGGCTACCTGGGTATCCCTAATCCCCAAAATTCCCTTTTATTTCACAATTGGGTAAAACTACGGGCTTCCCAGTGCAAATAAAATACTGCATGTTACCATGCTTGCGGTAAACGGTGCCTATTGAGCTCGTGGGGTTGGGTTCACGATCCCCTCCCAAACACAAGGGGAATTCAAAAACAGTGAAGAAACAATGCTTTTGGGAAAAGGGTTACATGTCCTAGATAAAAAAAAAACACAGACAGAGAAATTTTTTAACGCCGGGGAACTTTTTAGAGGCCTTCCTTTCCCATACGAGATTATCTCTGTAAGCCTTTCCTTGCACAACGTGGGACTGGGAAAAAGGGTTTGGGGGGGTTGGGAAGGTTCGAAAAACAAGGCGGGGGCCCCCCGGTGATTAGACAAACCCACTCCCCCTTAGGGGTGGTTTTGGGTTTCTTCCTATATTTTACAAGGTTCATTTGCACTTTTTGGGTAAATCAAAATCAAACTTGTATCTTGGCTTTTAAAACCTTATCTCTATGTTGGGGCGTTTATTTTTATGTTTATACTATGTCTACAATGTTTTTGATTTAAAACTATACAAATTTTGTTAAACTCATGCACTTTTTTTATTCCCCCAGGGTTTTTTTATTATTAGCTTTTGGGCTATTTATTTGTTTTTTGGTTATGTATGTTTAAAAGAAAACCCCAAAAAAAATTTCTTTAAAAAAAAAAAAGGAAAAAGATAAAAAGATAAGTGGACTGAAAAGGGGGAAAAAAAATCCCAAAGATTTCCATGGGTTTGGGGGATCCGAAAAATGCGGTTTTGGGCAGAGCGCGTGTGGGGTCCGGAGACTCCTGAAAGAGAGCGGCTTCTCTTCTACCATTTTTCAGTCCACTTTTTCAATTTTTAAAATTTTCCTTTTTAGCCGCGTTTACCCTTTTCCATTCTTTCTACTGGGGGAGTTTTTTTAGTATCACCTTGATCCCCTCCACCACAAGTTTTTGAAAAGGGGCCCGCCGGCCGAAACGTCACACATGACATCTACCTCTAATAAAAACACTTGTTCTTATTCTGAATTTATGCAGTAACAATTTAATTATTTCCCTCCTATTTTGGAACAAAATGGTATAAACTATTCACTTTGTAAATAAATTATCACTATTTTGCATAATTTCCGGGGTTTTGCGGCGTTTACTCTATTGCAAAATTACAAAGCAGTTGGGGGTTGTAAGAAAGGATCTGGGGAATTCGCCCCCACAAACGGAATGGGTATTAGATAATGAATAAGGGGGGCAAAAGAAAAGAAACACATGAAGGTAGTGGAATATCATAACTTTTCCATATAAATGCAGTTTATAGTGTTCTAGGAAATCTTTATAATCTCTTTAAATTTGTGGGGAAATCTGGCTGGAAATTTTACAATTTCCCTGCAGTGCCACCACAGGAGAAATTAGCAATGACACCATGCACATTCAAATTAATAAGAGCGACATGTATGAATGGAGTTGATTCGCACCCAAAAAGTCGTTGCATCTGTCTGACATAATTTTACAAGGTCTTTCACCAAAAACTGGCGCACGTACCACACCCTCGACAGTGTGCGCCAATCCTTAGGGGGTTTGTTCGCGGGCCACATTTTATAAATTTGACATATTTTTAACGTTTTCTCCAAATGTGGCGCACAGGTGTCGTACTAATCCATCCTGATTTCAAAGTGGGGAGACAAATTTTGGCGCACATTTTGGCACAGGTTTTGTTCACGGGGACTATTTACAAGTGCTTTTGAAAATATTTCCCTACAAACTGGCGAATGTGCATTACTTACTAATATGAAATATTCCCGGGGCCCCCGTTTTTTTATAGTGTCCCCCTAGGGTTTGTGTAATGTAGGACAGAACAGGTCCTCGAGGGAGAGACGCTCTTTCTGATTGCTTTCCCAAAGGTGAGGATCCTGAACAGAGGCGCTCCCTCTACGATCTTAGAATTTTATACTAGGGTGTATGAAACTGGGTTTTCTCAACTAGAATCTCCCCTAAGTACAATACAATCATGCATTCTTTGGATTCACTATATCTATACAGTTCCCCCTCCCCTGTAATTACTCTACTATAATTACTTCTATTCGCTTTCAAACTACAGGCTGGAAAGAGTGAAACACCAGTTGGCCAGGTCATTCCATTTACGGGGAGTGTTCCCGGGTGACCTTTGGGGCAAAGCCACCCACTGATTTTGACAAAACGTTGTTGAGGCCATGTATCATATCGCCCCATGATTTATCTATAAAAAATTTTTATCATAAAGTTTTTAGTTTTTGATGTTTCGTCTTTACGATTGTTTTCCAAAAGGTGAGGACCGAACGGGGGCGCTCCTTTAAGATTTAGAATTTTTTAAAAGGGTTATGAAAATGGGTTTTTCAAAATAAAAATCCCCCTTAGTACAAAACAATCATTCTTTTTTTGGATTCACTATTCATACGTTCCCCTTCCCCCCGTAATTTTCTCTACTAAACCTTTATTCACTTTAAACTTACAGTGGGGAAAAATGAAAACAGCCCCCGATTGTTCTCTGCTCAGTCATTCCAATTTAAAGGGGAGTGTTCCCCACGGCCTGGCTTCAAAGTCACCCCCCTGGTGATGACAAAAGTTCTTGAGGCCATTATCAATAACTCACATGATTTATCTATAAAACAGATTTATGTCTATAAAGTTTTAATGTATTGTAATAATTTTTTTTGCCCCAAAACCCTTTTAAAAAACTGCTTCCGTCAGTAAACGAAGCACATTTAACCTAATATATGCCTGTCCTTAACTAAATATATACCTGTCCTGAGCACCTGTGTGAGTATAACTAGGACCAGGTAGTACATTTTAGCTTCTCAATGTTCTATTCACTGACTCAAGCGGGTGTTAAGCAATAAGTCCTTTTACTAAGGCTTTTAGAAAGCCCTGCTATTTGGCTTGGTGTTATTGGATTGGTAATAAATTGTGTTTTTCTGTTTTCGGGGCAGTGGACCCGCTCGCTCAGGTGACTCAGGCTTTCCGTGAACATCTTCTGGAAAAAGCGCTGTATTGTGTGGCCCAGCCGGAACAAAGCAAACCTCTGACAGAAGGAGAAGGGTGAGTCTGACATCAATGAACGTTTGAATTGCTGTGTATGCCAACCATATGTGCGCTGCACGACCTTTCACCCAACACCATATTGTTTTAAAACCGCTGACTATGAATGAATAGCATTGATTTTTTGTCGTCTGTCGGGTGGGGGGTTTTATTAGGCAGATAGCAAAAGGTCAGTTCTTGAAGTTGATGAGTTGGAATCAGGATAAATGGGCAAAATGTGGGATCGGCGATTGACAAAGGCCAAATTGGTGAGGGAGAAGCTGGTAGGGGTACGCCAAAATGTAGGGGCTTTGGGGGGCTCCGGTATGTATTAGGGGGTTTAAAATACCAAAAGTGCCCAAGGGAAGGGACAATGATTACTATGACAGGGAAGGGCCCCTCAAGTCTTTGATGGTGTGGGGTTCCTGGGGTGTTTGTGGTTTAACCTACCAAAAGTGTCCAAGGAAGGTCAACGGTATTGGTGACAGGGGCGGTGCCCCCAAACTTTTGGATGGTTTGGGGTTCCCTGGCTGAAAACAGTGGTTGGTATCTACCAAAATTTTTCCGAAAAGGTCAGTGGGGAACCTGTGTCGGGGGTCCAAGGCTTTTGATTGTTGGTATTTCTGGTATGTGGTAGTCAATACCTACCAAAAGTGTTGGTGGGTGACCCGGGGCAGGTCATTGGGGCCCAAAACTCATTGTGTGTGGGTGTGTTCCTTACTTGGGTAGGGTTGACCTGCCAAAAGTGTCCAAGGAAGGACAGCGGGGTGACTAGGACAGGGTTTTGGGGTGCCCAAAACCATTTATATTGGTGGGTTTCGTTCTAGCCCCAACGGTCAATCCCACAGAACACAGCAATAGGACAAATTGTTGAAAAAGATGCTTCAGATTTCTTGTAGAGTCCATGCCTAAGGGTCAGGGCTGTTTTTGTAGCACTAGGGAGACCTACACAGTGTTAGGTTATGTTCACACGGCGTAATATCGGCGCGCATACTGTACACGCCGCAGTACATTGTGTGAACATACCCCTAGTCAGGAGATTTCATGTTATGCCTGCTCGATATAGGTTCTCCGATGTCATTACTGATTTTCTTATGTGTAGCTACTTACATCAGCTCTGATTCCTGTCCCCATAGCGAGTTCTCAGATGCTCTGGAATACCTACAGCTGCTGAACGGGTGCTCGGATGCCGCTGCTGTCACCAATCACACCTTCTCCATCAGTTCCAGTATGGCCGCTGTCACAGGTGAGCTCAATTCAAACACTCATATACATTGTTCTTCAAAGCCTGGTTCACATCTCCGCTGGAGATGATTACATGATGGATACTAAGCGTATGTTCACACGGCGTGTCGGGTCCGTGTGAACATACACTTTTAGATACGTGTTTGGATCCGTCTGTCGAACCCTAAATGGACCCAAACACGCATCTAATAATGTGCAATGAGATTTACATTACATTTTTTTTTTTTTTTAAACCTGTTTTTATTAAGAGAATTTATAATTTTCCAACATAAAAATGGCATGCAAGCCGTACGAAACCATCGAACATAAGTAGACATGGTAACATTGTTAACCTCTGGGTACCTGAGGACGTTCCATACAATATGTAATATCACATAGCGAGCTAGGTGTGTTGGACGTCCATGCCGCGGGTGGATCCTCCCATGTTCGTCTTCCCCATCCCCCTCTCCTTCCCTTATTTTCCCTTCCTTTTCATCCTGTGTATAGTTCCTAAATGGCACGCCTTCTTCTTCACACTATGTCAGACATGGGTATAACATGGGTGCATATGGGAACATATTGGAGGAGCCCGCAGTGACAATCCATCAGTGTCAGAAGTGCCCCAGGTTCATGATGTACGCAAGCACTAAGATAGCAACTTTTTCCTCTTACCTGGTGGCACTCACATAGTGTGTTAAAAAGAAGGCTTCTGCGGAATTTGAAAATTAATTTATGTCCCTATGCAACGTTAATCCCACCCTTTGGGTTCGGA